>CAUYRH010062947.1:0-31499 GCA_963574655.1 Perodicticus potto | reverse complement strand
CGGCCGGGGGGGAGGGCCGGGGTAGGGGGGAGGGGCGGGAGCGGCGGGCCGGGGCCAGGGCCGGGGGGGAGGGCCGGGGTAGGGGGGAGGGGCGGGAGCGGCCGGGGGGAGGGGCGGGAGCGGCGGGCCGGGGGAGGGGGAGGGGGAGGGGCGGGCGCGGCCGGGGGGGAGGGCTGGGGCCGGGGTAGGGGGTAGGGGCGGGAGCGGCCGGCCGGGGCCGGGGTAGGGGGTAGGGGCGGGAGCGGCCGAGGGGGAGGGCCGGGGCCGGGGGGAGGGCCGGGGCCGCTGCCCCTCCCCCTCCCGCTGACAGCCCGCGGGGGACACGCGCTTCCACGCGCTGGCGCTGGGACCGGGGGCAGGACTTTCTTTTCGAAGGTGTGAAACGGTTGCGGAGATGGACCTTAACTTCCTTGGGAATGCGCTGCGGGCGGCCTTTTGACGCGTCCACTCGGGTGGGGCGCTCCGAGGGGCTGGCCGGGGCCGCTGCCCGCGGGGAGGTTCCTCCCGGGAGTTGCCCTGGGTGGGCAAGTGTCGGCGCGGCCGGGCTCGGCGCGCGGAGGTGCGACGCGCTCCCGGGACCCGCAGAGCCGCCCCGGCCCTGTGACTGTCTCTCTCTGCCCTCTCCGTAGGTTCCCCTCCTCCCTGTGCGTGGGCCTCGGCCAGGTGAGTTGGCGCGCTCACTGCGCGGCGGTGTCGTTGAGCTTGTGTGAGTCTTTATGTGCCGAACAGTGAACCTGTGTGCTCTGTTTACAGATGGTGGCCACTGTGGCAGTTCTCTGGGTGGGAAAGGCCCTCAGGGTAGTCAAGTTTCCTGACCTTGATAGAAATGTACCTCGAAAGGTAAGAGAAAAATTACAAGTAATACTTTATGACATGAGGTCACTGTACATTGTAGTGCCCTGCATACTTAAAAATTGCAGTAGCCAATCTAGGGTGGGGATAATGAAGGTAAATAAATGTACTAACATTTTGCTAAAGAAGCCCTTCACTCTCATTAAAATTAAGGGGGAGAAAAAAGTCAACCTAGGAACTTCTTCTGTTTTAATTATTGCACACTGGGTAGTCTGTGTACCCGCCGAATCTGGCCTGTGCGCCTGCATCCGTGATTCTTCTGTGGGTTAACTCATACCGCGTTCTGTGGGCCTCTGCCTGAGTTTGCACGTAGGTGAAAGTCCCCCTGCTGACTTTAGGGCGGTGGGCCAATACATTCTCATTCCTTACAGCAAATGGTGTTTCCGTCCCACATGGATCATACTCATATTTCTGTTTCATCCCTGTCTCACTTTCTCTTTCTGACATAGTTTATCCAACATTAATGTTGTTTGGGTGTTTCGTGGGGGTCAAAACTGTGGATGAGAAAACTTAAAAACTAATTTTAAGTTGTAAGTGGAAAGAATTTCATCATATAAACAAAACTGTTTCTGTTTGAAAGGACCTTGTTTTGCTCTTTATTATTGAGTTTTGTTATCCCTTTTTAAATTTTCTAGACGTTTCCACTACCTCTACTATATTTTGGGAACCAAATCACGGGACTGTTCAGCACAAAGAAACTGAAGTATGGATGACTTTATTTTACTAGTGAGGTTAATATAATGTATTCTTGAAATTGTACTTGAATGTCAAACATGTAACACTTTGTTATTGGTTCAGAAAAAGTGAAAGGACCAGAAAGTTTCTATTAGTAAACAATGAAGGTTGCACCTAAGGTTTTAGTTTAAGCTCCTTTGATGAGAAAAAGGAGTTTTTTGGTATGTTTTGCTTTTTCTCCTTCACTTTGATCTTAGAAGTCTTATAAAAAGCTGTGATAGGAGATTTTCATTATTTTTCTAGACTTGCAATGGTGAAGGAGCTTCTGGGATTTTAGTTCTTTATAGTTCGTAAATATTTTGCTGTGTAAAATTTGCCTAAAATATAAAAAGAGGGGAGGCGTGAGAACTTTTGCAGTTTTTGTTTTAACATGCAGTGAAGTAACATTAGGGAGAACCCTGTTCAAGTATAACACTGTGCCATGGTAGTACAGTGGTAGAAGTAGTGTGTTCACTTTCAGAAAGAAGCCATGGGTGTCCACATCCACACTGTCTTACTGCCCTCTAATCTCCCAATTGCTGGCTTCTCTGATCAAGGGGTGTAGTGTACATTGGGTGTGTGATGTTAAAGCAATAAACAGGCTGGGCAAGGAGGCTCACCCTTATAATCCCAGCACTTTGTGAGGCCCAGGTAGGAGGATCGTTTGAGGCCAGGAGTTTGAAACTAGACTGGGTAACAGTGAGACCCTGTCTGTACAAACAATTAAAAAAAAAAAAAATAGGTGTAGTGGCACATGCCTACCTGTAGTACAAGTTACGTTGGAAGCTGAGAAGGGAGGATTTCATGAGCCCAGGATTTCGAGGTTATAATGAGCTGTGATCACACCACTGCAGTCCAGCTTGGAGGATAGAACGAGGCCTTGTCTCTTAAAAAAATAAACAAAAAACTCCCCCAAACAACACACACAGGGACGCTACTTAAGAGAAACCCATGGCTTCACCACTTCACGTGAGTTAAAGTGCTGGCATATTGGATGATTATAAAATAGAATGGGGAGAACTCTGAGTTTCAGAGACAAAGTATATTTAATTTCTTCCTTTTTTCAAACCAAAGAAAACTGATAGAATGACCAAAATGATATCTCTGGGGAAATAACATTTATCATGGGTGGGACATCCTTTTCCATCTCATTACCCACCTGGAAAGAAATTCAGGCCTCTGCTGTGAAGTTCTGCTTGTACACAGTCCGCTTTTTTCATCCATTGCTATCCATCTGTTCATTCACACCCCATCCTTGATTGCCAGCTAAGTATGAGGCACCTTGGAGTGAGATAAGATAGGTTCAGGGGCTGTATGTTTGATTAGTGTAAGCAAAAATGCTTTGGGAATTTAGAGGAAGACAAAATTACATCCACAAAAGGACAGTCAAGGAATTTCTTGGGGTAAGATTTTCACAGATGTTTTTTGGGTGGTCTGAGGGTGGGAGGGAAGTCAGACAGTGAAGAAATGGAAAGAAGCCTTTTTCTATTAAGGGCTAACATGGTACAGTTTAGGTGTTTGAATAATTAGCAGAGTAAGATTAATAAGGTTAATTGTTAATGTTTTCCACTTCTGGTAGTTTTTTAAAAGCAACTTTTAGGCTTTCAAATAAGAATTATTTTTAGAGAGAAGTGAAAGTTGAATCATTAATTAATTAGCATGGAGTTTCCACAACAGAAGGAGTAGACGAGCACTAGAGCATTATTTTAAACGACCAATTTGAAAATCTTGGTTTAAAAAACAGTTACATTTTATCTTATGAGATTATCTTTTTAATTTTTTTTACAGCTTGCCCATGTTTACGGTTCTCAGAAGGTTCTCCATCCTGTTCACCATGTTTGCTGAAGGAGTTTTACTCAAGTGAGCTAAATTTCTAACTTACCTATCTTTAAACAATTTTAATTACCTTGATGAGGAGCTCAGTATATGTGAGATATTAAAATTACTTGTCTTGTTTCTACTTCAACTTTTGAGAAGTTTAAGCACCCTTCTCCTTGGCTATGGAGATGGATAGTGTGCAGGCATGAGAGTTGGGAAGGCTGGGAGCTGCAGTTGGAAGCTTGTCTGAACAGGAGATGCCCTTTATAGAATGTCTGTACCTACGGCTGCCGCTGGGAGAGGCTGGGTCGGATTCTGAGGTGTCAAATAGTTTTAAATAGTGTTTATGGGACGAGTGTTCACGTCTGAGCGCCTTTTGTGTGTGACCTTTCTTTAAAGCAGTTCTGACTTACAAAAATTCAAACTTCATTAATATTAACATCGATAAAATTGAGTCTGAATTATTAATTACAAATAGTAACAAATAATTAAACAAGATTGCATCTACAAAAGGATGTAATTAATAACAAACTGTAACAATAAGAAAAACAGAGTATAATTATTCATACAACAGAATGAATTTTTGCTTCATAAAAGGGTTCTTTTAAATACCAATGGGTGGTCAGGGACTGACCCTGCCAGGAGGTTTGGTTTTTGTATGTTCAGTTGTTCAGAATAATCAAACATGTGAAAAACCCCTTGGTGGAATGTGTGCCTGACCACCCCCCATTGTTAGGTGACTGTTAAAGTATCCATTTTCTCAGAAACATTTAACATGTGATTACTTGTAGTTTTTTGAGAAAAAAATATCAGAATTTTTTTGGCCTGTATTGTAAAATGAGTCTGTGTGAATAACTAAAGTCATGTGTATATTTTTAAATTATTTTATTTTGTAGGAAGACTTTTTCTTGGGGTATTAAAATGACTGTATTTGCAATGATTATTGGAGCCTTTGTAGCTGCCAGGTAAGATGTGAACCTGTGTGTAGCACATTAGAAATTATCAATACTGATAATAAATGACCTGTTATCAATAACAATCTTTATCGCCTTAATAAGAGTCTTTATCTTTGAAGAGCATCCAAAAGACTCTTCAAAAGGTTGAATTTTTGGGGTTGTGTATGGTATTAATATCAAGGGTGGCAAAGAGTTGTTGGAATTGTGAAGTTAAGTTCCTGTGACGCAGGATTTGTTGTTGTCCTTTACTTAGCACGTACTGTGTGCTGCACATACGATTATGTGTTCTCCATGACAGTTGTGAGAGGTGGGAGAATAATTTTCCTATTTGATAGTTGAGGGAACTAAAACTTAAATACAGAAACTTGCTCCAAGTCACACAGCTGGTTAATGGCAAAGCTGGAATTTGAACCTGCACTTGAATCCAGAGCCCGTGTGATTTTTAAGCGTATGACATTCTTATATTCTGCTTGCTGCTAACAAAAAGAGTGTCTTCTGTGAGGTGGGGAGAATGACAATCATTTGCTCGGAATGGTGAATAACAGCATTGCTTTAATTGGCCTCATATGAAAAATATCACAAATGTCATAACTTAGATATATTAGTTTAGTAAAGCTTTTTCCATTTTTCCTAAGTTCTGGTTTTAAAATACTTGGGGAAAATGTATACTCAGAGATTCAGAAAATTAAAGCGATTGTTAGAAGCCTTCCATTGTGTGTTACTCAGCCTGGGGTGAGTGTCCGTGGGCTTAACGCTGCACATTCTGCCTGACATCCATTTTCCACTGGGGAGTCCAGTGTGCTTCACGGGCGGGCCCACTTGGCGCCATCGCATCCTTATGGTACAGGCAGGGAAGTGTTTATAAGGCAAATTCTATTTTATCTAGTGAAATTCTAAAGAAAAGAGAAGACAGTGATGTAATTGGGTACTGGAAATTGGTTATGGAGCTGACTACTCTCCCTCTAGGACATAATGCCTCCATGGAGAAAAATTGTACGCTAGCCTCCCCCTTTCCTTTTAGAGGTACCTTGCTAGTCTTTGAACCATTTCCTTGAAGTTGGTGGGATCCAAAATTGCACCAAACAATAAGGGTTCCTCAAGCCTTACTGTGGTCTGCAAGAAGCTTCTAACAAGGATTTCCCTCTGGACCAGCCTAATTAGAACCTTTGACTTGGGAAGGAGATTGGTAGGAAAGCAATCTGAAGTTAATCAGAGTTGTTACACTGCTTGGGGTAGGGACGTGCATTAAACTAGTCCTGCCTACGATCACCGGGGCAGAGAGCACCTCAGAAGTCTTGGCTCCATTTAGTAGGTGTGATATCTCCACAAAACCATGGAATATGGAGCCACTATTTTAGCTAGGGTGTTGGAGTATTTTGATGGCATGTTTTTCTCAGATTTAAATTCATTCTGTTAATTTCACCAAGTTCTCATGCCTGATACTCTATTAAGAACCAGAAATTTTCCGTTTCTCTAATCCTCCTAGTTACACCTTACAAGGTCAGGAGTAGTTATTTAAGTATCTGAGATCGTACCATGTGGTTAAACACTGTTCTGGCTTGATCTCAGAGCTAACCCTGGTCCATACTTAAGAAATTCCCCCTTCGGGACCCATCTGCCTGTGCAAGATAGTCCTAGGTTTTGTGTGAACCCTTGGAAAATGGTATGTCAGCTGCTGCGTCCTTTGGTTTCCTTTTCTGTGAAATGGGGCTTTGAGGCCTTCTGCCTCCTTCAGAGCTGTGCTGTAATGGTGAACTTGGTTGCTTGTAACCTGAATTCGGAACAAAGTGCTGTTAACTGATGTGCTTGATTATTGCTAATGATACGTTTAAGTGTTAGAGCTTCTCTTCCTTTCTGAACATGAAATTGCAAACTGTGACCAGGAATCAAGAATTAGGAGTAGATGAAACATCTAATGTTCACTCACCTAGATAAGAATGTGTTCTTGTAGATATCATGGTTCAGATCTGTTTAAAGTTAAATGTGTCCTTTAAATGTGAGCTGCTCTCTAAAAAGTGTTGCTTTTGTCTTTCAGCTCTGACTTGGCCTTTGACCTGGAAGGGTATGTCTTTATTTTGATAAACGATGTCCTGACGGCAGCAAATGGTGCATACGTAAAGCAAAAATTAGATTCAAAAGTAGGTAGCAATCGAAAGCTTCTTTAACAGATGTGTGCTGATGTTGAAAATGGTGTCAGTTATCCCTGCAAAACGGGAGATAAAGAAAAAGTCAGGGAGGGATGGGAAACATGGGCATTGTCTGCAGGTGAAATGACTGTACTTGGTTGCTTTCATTGGAAAGGTTGTTTTGTAGTTAGTTAATTGGCAGTTAGATCTTATTGCTGGCTTTTCTGGAGGAGACTGCGTGAATGTTCTGGAGGCTCGGTGAGGGGCCTCGGGCAACAGAGACAGATGTCTGGAAGTCTTTAGGTAAACTCGAAGGGGACTAAGTGCTGAGAAGGGCTGCAAAGCAAAGGTGGCCTTTGTGCATTTGCCCTAAATAATGGGGAACTTAAGGGAGCACTGGGATCTCTGAGGGCAGTGCTGGCTGTGGCCTTGATCACACGCACCAGCTCGGTGCCCAGCGCTCTGCCCTTCACTTGCAGCAGCACACACAGGCTTCACAATCAAGTTTTTGTTTACTACATCCTTTGAATGTAGACACATTAAATTTTATTTTAGATCAAGCCAGACCATCAGAAAGCTAAGTCTTTGAATCACATTGCTTTTGCTACATTATGTTATGAGACTACATTACTGTAAGAAACAGAGGCAGCTTACCTTTATATGCCCTGGGGTTGTTAGTCAAGGAATTGTCCTTGATATCATAATGTATCCTTTATGGGGACCCAGGTAAGATACTTGTCTTAGGTATCACCAGAGTTTTTGCTGAGCAGCTGTTAAATTTTAATCTCATTTAAATCTTGTAACTAACCATGACTTTTATTTCCCTACCTGTATTTTCTGTTCAGCCAAATGAGTTTTGAATCTCTTCTATTATATGTACGGTATTCCTGAAACTGTTAATGGTTGTTTTCGGAGCTCAGATAATAAGTAAATACAAATGCCTTACCTACTGGGGAGTGGTAGTTGTTGGTGTTGAGTTGATATTGACTTCGCCGTCTCCTGAAAAGAATCGTAGGTTGTATGTCCACCCTAGGAGGTTTCGTTATTTTCAGAGCATTTGGGGAGATATCATTAGAACACTAGGGGCAGTGAGCTTTGCTTTTAACACATTTCCTTTAAATAAACCTTTTATTTCTTGTCCTCCATTTATTTGCCTTGATGAGTCTGTATGTTGGTTATATTTTAACGGAAGCTGCTAGCAAAAATTTATAACTTCTTAAAATAGCTAGAGAAAACGTAGTGGTTTGAGATTTGGTCATACTCTGTTTTTTATTTCAGCCATTTGCAGCTTTGGAAAATAGGTGCTTATTAGTGACATTTCACATAGCAGCTCTAGCTGTCTAAAACAGTGCCGGTCAGTCAGTAAAACTGTCTGTGATGGAAATCTGTATCTCTGCTGTGCCCTAACAGTGGGCCACACTGCACGTGTGGCTGGTGAGCACTTGGAAAGTGACTTGAGCAGCTGAGGGGCTTGATGGTTTTGTGTCACTGTGATCAGATTTACACAGCCACGTGTTGGACAGCACAGTCTGGAGTGCGTCCTGGAACCTAGAAGAAAGGAAGAGGGTTTCTGAGCATTTTATTCCTAAGAACGTCTTTAGTTCCTCACTCAGAAATGACTTAGAACTTGTTGTAGAACTTCTAAGCTCATTGATCGCTTTTCCTAGCTCGCAGATTAGAACAGACTAGACGGTAGAATTCTCTCTAGAGGCGGGAGGCTTACTACAGTGTGGGACAGTTGATAGGGAGAAAAACAAAGAGGAAAACCGGAAACAGGACGTGATGCAGGGGCTGCTGGAAGGAAGGGCCCGCTGTGTGAGTGCGTGGGGCACAGCGGTGCACGTGTGTGTGGTGCTCTGGGCCGGACTGTGGTCAGTGCACACTCAGAACAGCTGACACGTCGGGGGAAGACCTGAGGAGTCTGGTGCTGAGTGGCGTGTGTCCAGGCGGGCACGTGGCCGCACACCCTCCACTCCTGAGCGACACGGCTCTGGCAGGCAGGAGTCGTCCTTCAAGGCCGTCTGCGGAGGGTGTTTTCCCAGGCCTTACAAGTGAGGCCCCCCTCTTGACTGATGTTTGTGCTGACCATAAGCTGTCAGCATTTGTTTTGTTCAGGGTGGCCACGCTGAGATGCTTCAAATAAGTCAGGAGTTTTATTGAAACTGCTTGTAGTTGGGCCCTTTGAGCACAAGTCATGTGGCATCAGCACTGTGCCGTCTTTAGACCTGGGTGCAGCTGTTGGATTTAAAACTTTTTTAACTAAAAAAAACCCACAAAAATTCATGTTTACGATAGAAGTAGTAGAAAACATAGATAAGCAAGAGGAAGAAGATAAGAGTCTCCTTTAATTCTGCTACATATCCTCTTTTGTTTTGTGTGAAGCCTGGAAGATGGGCAGGTGGCTCACACCTGTGAGCCCAGCACTTTGGAGGCCGAAGTGGGAGGATCGCTTGATGCCGGCTGCCAGCCTGGGCAGCACAGTGAGAACCTATCTCTACAAATTTTCCTTTAAACAATTAGCTGGGCTTCATGAGGTGTACCTGTAGCCTTAGCCACTTGGGAAGCTGAGGAGATAGGATTGCTTGAGCCCAGGAATTTGAGGGTATAGCGTGAGCTGTGATCGCACTGCTATACTCCAGCCTGGGCTTCACAGCGAGATCCTGTTGCTTAAAAAAAATTTTACAGAAGAGGGGTAATACAATAATTTTGACTTACATTGTTCACGTGTCCTGTTTCATGAGCACCAATCCGAGTCAGCCGGCCTCAGGAGCCTGGTTAGTGGCCGTGCGGTGTCTCCTGTGCAGCCTAATGGACATTTGTTTCCAGCCTTTCACTTTTCACATTATCCCGTGATCCTTACTACTACTGCACCATCCGTCCCACTCCCCAAAACCTGGCATATTTTTAGGGTGACTCTGCTTGCTGCTGAATATTTCAGAAGTGTGTGAATCAAAAGTGGGCCCAGAATTCTTACAGGTTCCCAGTGTCTGAAGATGTGGGTTGTTTCCAGTAGCTAAGGGCACAGCTAGTCATGCTGGCGTGCACTGTGCATCACATATGGTGGGTATTCTAGAACACAGAACATATGTTTTACATGTAAAATATAGAGTAGATATTTTCAGAAATACTTGACCAGGATGTGCTGCTGGTTTGGGCCTGGCCTGGGTCTGTGTCTGATCTGAGCACCTGCTCTCGAGAACGATGCTGTCCTTTGCTTTTGAAGTGCTCTTGACTCAGTCCCGTGTCCACATTAGCTTCTCCCCTGCTTGCTGTTTTGAGGCTGCCAGTTGATGTCATTTTTTCTTTTTTTAGGTCTGATTTGTTTCAGGTATGATCATGTGATGTCATTTTTATTTCTTGATCTTACGCTTTTGAGCAATTTATTCCAAATAAGCTTAAAATCCTATAAACTTGCCTTTACTTTTGGTTTCTTGGAAGTTTAGGTTTTTCTGAATTCACTGATGTGTCTCCTGAGGACTGGAGGGTGGTGATCGTCAGGAGTGGGGGGTGTGGGCCGCGCTCTGTAGGCTGTGTGTGTCTGTCCACAGCACAGAGAGACCCCCGACCCTTTGCTGTTCTAGGAGCTGGGGAAGTACGGCCTGCTCTACTACAACGCGCTGTTCATGATCCTGCCCACGCTGGCCATCGCGTACTTCACAGGAGACGCGCAGAAGGTAGGTCTCAGGGCTGCCGTTGATGAAAGGCATTATTTATGACCAAAAGGCAGACTTTTGGGTTATTCAAAAGAGATGTGCTTATTATTAAACTACCAAAAATGGAGAGTTTACTCTTTAGCTGTGATGCTAACCTCTCTTCTTGGCATAAATGTTAAATAGTACTGAATAGGCTCAAAATTGCTCTGGCTGCCGGCACAAAAATAGTGTCTGCCAACTGGTGTCCTGTCCTTACACACTGCGACGGTAGAGGAGGGCGTTTCTACATTTTTACTAAACTATAAGATAGAAATAGTAACAAATTATCCTTGAGAAACAAAAAATACTGAAATTGTAACCTTTGCCAGCCCCTAAATAAAATGCCAGGCGCTGCCAGAAGTTTTCATTCTGGGGTACCTTTGTTGTCCTGGCTTAACTTCTAAACTGTTTTTTTTTCCTCAGCATATATTTAGCATGGTGTGGTGACTTAACCATATAAATAGCAACTAATATAGTAGTTTTTCCTTTTCTGTAAGTGTTTAGCTACATAAATCTAGACTAGTATAGCAAAATGAATCCAGAGAAGAATTTATTTATAAGAAGCCCATATTCATAGGAGAAAAATTGATTTCATTTTGTTAGATTTCACAAAATTTTGTAAGCTAAATTTTTTCTAGCATCTGTCAGGGGTTTCTGTACCAAGGTCCCTTCCAGTGATTTCCTTGGCTAGTGGCCTCTTGAGAACACATGTATTGCCTCGTCCCTCTGATGGTAGTGATGACCTCCACAAGGCTGTGGGAGCTAAATGAAAAGGTTTTGACAGCAGTCGGACTGTGAAGAAATTGTTCTTGAACTAAAGAAAAGAGACTGACAGCTTATGAAACTTTTTTTTTTTTTTTTTAATTGCGTCAAGACCTCTTTCCTTTAGAGAACGGGCACAGATCATCACAGGGGTAACCATGTTTACTTGGCCTGATTGCTAGCAGGTTACAAATACCCCTGAAGTGGGGAATAGTGATTGCTCTGGGACAGTGGTTCTCAACCTTCCTAATGCCACAACCCTTGAATACAGTTCCTCATGTTGTGGTGACCCCCATGGATCGCGGCATTAGGAAGGTTGAGAACCACTGCCTAGTAAGTGTGAAAAGGGATGAGAAACTGACATTTGTGCTGGTCACTTACACGTGCAATTAATGTATCTTCATACTAGCTTGAGAAAGTTTGCATCCTCCCTGTTTACCAGTGTGCAAATACAAGTTCAGAGGGATGAAGACCTTGTCTGCAGTCTGTCGGTGGGCAGTGTAGCACAGACTTAAACCCAGACCCGACCCTGGAAGCCATGGACTCGGAGTTTCTGCCTCCAGCCAGCAGACTGAGCAGTCTCCTGGGGAGCAGGCCTGGCACCCCTGAAGCAGTGTGGTGGTGCAGGTTCTGGGGGAGCAGGGTTTTGGCACAGCATGGGGTGTAAAATGGAGGTGGGTCAGTTCTCTCTTCTTGTTGGGGCTGGGGTGGAATTCCTCGTGGAGATTTGCCTACAAACAAAATTAAAACATAGGCAGTGTGAGTAATAGTATTGTTTTGGTAGGTTATGAATTAAATTTGAAGCTTAGAAGTGAGCGTTCTGAGTTTGTATTCCTAAGTTCCTTGTGTGCGTTTGAGGCGAGTCACTACCGTTGCATTTTAAGTTCACACCAGGTGACTATTTCTGGGCATCCTTCTGTGCTAAGAAAGCCCTGTGAGAAACTTGACTTAATCTTTGCCACATCAGGGAGGTATCCGGGTGATACTGAGATGGTTTCGTGAAGACTCAGGTTAGGAAAGTTGGTGTGGGGCGAATGTCAGCACTGGCTGTTCAGCGGAGGCAGTTTTTGGTCTTCTTATCCACCAGAGGTACCAAGTTTGGGGAGTTGTTTTAGAGCCGGGACTTAGAGAGGTGGTTGGTGGTTTGTTTTTATTAAAGACCAGCCTGGAGACAATGGCTGGAAGCCTGAATGACCCGAGGGGGCCAGGAGGCTCACGGAGGTTTGAAGTTTATTTCTTTAGCTGGAAGATTCAGTTCCATAATGGTCAGTGATCTGTTTGCCTGAAATCCTGGTAAAAAGGCTTCTATTGTAGAGTGGGACGTGTGGCAAGATGGCAGCTACGCGTTTTCCAGTAAGTGAGGTTCACTTTCAGTGTCTCAGAGCTGTTTTTCCTCATTGTTCTTCACGTGTCGGGTGTTTAAACAAAACAAAACTGCCCCTGCTTTAATGGAGCCCGCGTCCCAGTAGGGCGAGGCAGATGGCACACAAACTACGGCGTACAGGAAGAACTGTGAAGAGAAACAAGAAGGGGAGAATGACGGGGGTGTGGAAGTTTACGAGAGATGGTTAGGGAGAGCGTCTTCGTGAGGTTGATCTCAGCAGACCTTTCACTGACGGCACTGAGAGACCGATTCTCAGCAGACTTGGACCCTTCCCACCAGAGCACAGGTGCTAATACGTCAGGACCAGTGCTGGACGCGGGGCTCAGGGTACGATGGAGAGAATCGGGGGCCTCCAGTGCCGTCCCTGACCCCTCTGTGACTTTGAACACGTCCTTTCTGCTCTGTGTGTGTGGTTGAGTAAGTTGGATAAAGTGGGTCACGCAGAGTTTGTGAGGACAAACTGCCAGTGTGGGCGACCGGTGCTGTGAGCTGCTCTTGCCTGTGGGACCCCTGATTTCCTGACCCAGAGCCACTCGAGGGGTGCTCTGTGTACTGAGTGGGGAGCTCCCCGAGAGAATGGGAACTGAAGGGACAGAGGGCGCTCGGTGGGCCGCCTGTGGGTAAAATGGAGAAAGAAGAATAAATGCACAGATGGCACTTTGCTCCTTTATCTGAGTAAACTCTGGGAGAGCATGCACAAATGAAGAAAATAATTGCCAATTTTGTGCATGTGTGGAGGCCGAGTGAGTGGATGGGAGGAGGGAGGCTTTTCACGTGATTCATCTTCCTGTTTTTTTATTGTAGAATCATGTAAATCTGTTTAAAATTACACTTTATAGAAGAAACAATAAGAAAAAGTTGTTTCTAAGTGATGCCTATCCTGTGAAGACTTCCAAATTTAAAGATAACCAGAAATGCGAGACCAATCAGTTCTCACTGTTTAAGTTGGTAATTCTTGACACAAGATGTCGTTTAAAGCAAACCGTATCCAAATTATTTTTCTCAGAGTCTCACTGTTAACCATAGGCAGAGGAGGTCACTTTCCCTGCTAGGACAGGAATCTAATGAGGGGCCCTGACAGGCCAGGTCCCCAGAGTAGCAGGGCTGGACATAGAGGCTGAGGGCGCTGACATAGCATTTCAGCAAGAATTGGAAGCTAAGGGCAAGAATAAATTAGTAAATAAAAATTGAGAGACACGTTCCAATTGAACATCTCATCCCAGGAAGCAGATGGTACAAGGCTTCGGCAAAAAGTTCTGGGTTTACCAGAAACCAAGGAACCAGTATACTCAGTACTAAGTTTTTCCAACTTGCATCTTCTAACTTTCGAACTTTTCTTTTTTTTAAAACTGTGTGTCATGCTGAAGCCAGCTCACTATTAATAAAAACCTCGGTTTAACATGAGTAAAGGTGGAGTAGAGCCGTGTGACTCATAGATTGGTTCACACTGACCAGTGGCCATCTCCGAAGGGAAGATGTTCAGTACAAAGGCAGCGATTCACAGTGGCAGGAGGAGTTGGAACTTGACTTGCTTGCCACACGGTGGGTGTTGTCACATGGGGATGGAAGAACAGGCCCTGCTGTGCGTCTCACAAGGCTAGCACTGTGGGCGCTGGAGCCCTGTGGTGTCCCCACTGTCCCTGGCCACCGTGTGCATCTCGGAGCAGTCACGGGGAGCGTCGCTGCACAGACAGACCACCTGCCTGTAGGTGTCTCCAGTCGGCATTGCTGACCAAGTAATGAGGACACAGGCTGCTGGGTCAGCCGGCTCAGAGTTCCTGATCTTTTCGGGGTTGCTGTGGGCCACCACAGGGTCCGACTTTCAGACCCTGAATTCCTCTCCACGTAGAGGCAGACGCTTCTGTTTCCTGGCCCTTGGTGTTCTCATATAGAACGCAGTGGGCTGGGTCCCCTGTTCTTTACTTATGAATGAATAGATCTTTCTCTTTGCCTGTATATTATTTGACTAACATAGTAATGCATTTAGACACTACTATCTTTGAGGATATGCCTTTTTATATAAGAACTGGTGACCTAGCTGGTCAGCGGGAGTGTCCAATTTGGACATGCCGGGCAGGTTTAATGCGGCATGGCCTGGGGAGTTGAGGGGCAGTGCAGGCATCTGGGCTGCAGTCTACTGTCTGACGTGGGAGCAGGGGGAGAGCAGAAGGGGTGGTGGGACATGGATTCAGTGATGCCGAGGGCCCGCTGGAACCCGGGACCACGGGCTCTGTGAACTCCCCTTGTTCTCCTAAGGCAGAGAGAGAGCCCTGCAGGTCACCTGCACCACCGGCTTCTTTCTGCCTTAGCGAGTATCCTACCAGTTTAACATCGTAAGGATTTAGGGTGATTTTTGTTTTTCAGTACTTTTTCAGGGAAAGAAGTTTCAAAATAAAATATCTTTTACTAATTTTTTTTCACTGTGATATCCAGGGACCAAGTGGCTTGTCTCGCATATTTGGTTATCAGGTTCATATTTCAAAAGAAACTGTGAACTTGGGAGAGAAGCCATCCGTCTTGCACGGGAGATGAGATGGTTTCTTTTCTCCTCGTTATTTCCTTTTGGCTTAAAACAAACAGGAATGACAACAAAAACACCTTGCTTTTATAATCACCCATTTGAAACAGTTACTCTTGAACAGTTATTCCTGAGCTGAATTTGGATAACTAAAGCTCTATTCGAGTTTCACGTGTGACAGGAAGGGAAAGAACCTTCAGTACCAACACGCTAATAGCCGTCTGGGAGGACGGCTGCCTCGGCCAGAGGGCCCTGGCCTGCGCCTTCCCTGGAACATCAGTTTGTTTATACCAGTGGGAGAGGTGCACACTCTGCCCACATTGCGTTTCACAAAGGGGAAAACCGCCTGAAGGTGCTTATTGGTTCAGCTGCTCCATGTACATGAGATTTTTGAACACACTCTCCCTGGAGAGACACAGGAGAGTGTGTGTGTGTGTGTAGGATGGGCACGGGTTTCCATTAGTGAACACACTCCCTGGAGAGACACGGGAGTGTGTGTGTGTGTGTAGGATGGGTGCGGGTTTCCGTTAGTGAACACACTCTCTGGAGAGACACAGGGGAGTGTGTGTGTGTGTGTGTGTAGGATGGGCGCGGGTTTCCGTTAGTGAACACACTCTCTGGAGAGACACAGGGGAGTGTGTGTGTGTGTGTGTGTGTGTGTAGGATGGGCGTGGGTTTCCGTTAGTGAACACACTCCCTGGAGAGACACAGGGGAGTGTGTGTGTGTGTGTGTGTAGGATGGGCGCAGGGTTTCCGTTACTGAATGGGACAGTGGACCTCAGGCTTCTCTGAAACTCACTGTTTTCTTGTGTGTTGCAGGTGGTGGAGTTCGAAGGCTGGGCTGACGCCCTCTTTCTTCTGCAGTTCACCCTCTCCTGTGTGATGGGGTGAGTGTTTGCTGCCTCGTGAGCAGTTCCTTTTTCTAGAGAGATCCATCAGAGAACTTTAGAGTCTTCCCCCCTTTCTCGGTATCCTGTCTGGTGTTTCAGCTCAGGGCAGTTAAGCCTTCAGGTTCAGGGGGTTTCCAGCTCCTGGGAATGTGCTCTGGGGGCTGCTGACCTCATGGCAGCAGTGCTTAAAAGGATGGAGAAAGGCAGCCGCTTCCCAGAGAGCCTCCTGTGTGATGGGCACCTTGGATTTCAGCCTGTGCTGTGTTGTTTAATGTCTGCATTGAGCATTGGACAGACACTGCTGTCCCCTCCCCTGGGAGAAGGCAGGCTTGGAACTTAAGTCAGTTATCTATGTTTGCACAGTTAGTGGGTGGCCGTGGCAGCCTTTGAATTTGGGGCTGTTTGACCCCTCTCTGTTACGTTGTCTCCATTTCTGAGGAGAACAGGTAGGAGGTGAGCAGTATCTGTGAACGGCCTCTCCGCCCCTCACACTCTCTGGCCGGCCTTTCCCCAGCTGCCAGTAGGCTGCTCTTGGTGACTGGAATTGGCACAGAGAGCAGGTGACCCGTGCCCGGCCAGCTCCGAAGCCTGCAAATTAGGGAGTCCCAGCTCCTGCTGCTTTGTCAGGGGGACCTGTATCCCCAGCTGAAATGGTTGTAATTTTCTTCCATCTCGAAGGCTCTCACTTGCCTTTGCCCCAGTCCAGAGTCATCCTGCCCTTATGGGAGGTGCAGCTGCGCTGGGGTCTGTGAGCCCCAAGCCGTCTGGCTGCTGTAGGGTTCATAATCGTGAGTGTGATTTCAGGGCTTTGGGGAGGGCAGCAAGGAAAACGCCTGTCAGGGCGGAGGTGTGCTTCTGTCCAGTGAAATCATTGTGTGTGGAGCTGCAGGGCAGGGCGCAGTGAGTGGAGACCCACTGGTCGGCAGTGTGGGCCCCGCAGCACCGGCTGGAGGTGACTACTCATGAGTAGCCGGGTCTTTACTCTGCCTTCCTTATTCCAGGTTTATCTTGATGTTTGCCACGGTGCTCTGCACACAGTACAATTCTGCTCTTACGACTACAATCGTTGGCTGTATTAAGGTGAGTTGAAAAAAAGACTGTTACCTTTTGGTGGTACTTACTCTGATTGGAAATTATTCTCAAAGATAAGAGCATGGCTATCGCCTTAAGCGCCCCCAAGTCCTTATTTCCTCATGTACTGTACTGATAGTCTGACAAATTCTGATAGTTTTCTGAAAATCTTTACGATCGCAGGGAGGGCATAGTCTCTGCTTGTAGGCAGCGTAGCTCTGAGGAGTAAGCAAAGGAAAGTACGTTATCTGAGTAGAGAAAGAAAGAGAGGTTGGCCCATTTCTGACGGGGCAGCAGTATTGCTGGGTAGTGATAAGTCTGCCCTGTAACCTCTCGTGAGTTCTGACTGTGTGTGGGGAGAAGACCCTGCCGGAAGCTGACGGAGGGAGTCTTCCTGTGGCTAAGCCAGACCTTAAGTGCCTGGTCTCACGAGCTGCACTGGGCATGCCCAGTGATGTCATCACCCGACTTGTTTCATTTGCGGGAAACTAATTTGACTTCAGCCAGGAGAGCCGCCTTGCCTTGAATATAGAATTACAGTTGGCGGCTTAAATCCTGAGGCCTCTTCCATGTGACTTTGGGAATCTAGTGCTTTAACATTTGAGAGGCCATGGCTTGTCTGAACTCCCAAGTGAAATTAGCAGAGTGGGCTGCTTTCTAGAAACGCCAGGACAGAGAGAGGTAGGTCTTTGATCATTTGGGGCAAGCGGGCAGATGCCCTTGTGACTTCCTTTCTGAAGTCCACCTAGACTGGGCTAAAACTCCAAAAAGTCTGTGGCTTCACATCATAGAATTGGAGTGTTTGGTGTGAACAGATTTCTAAATTAAAGTGTGACAAGTCAGTTGTGTGAATTCTCCCAGAAATCTAGAGACTGTCTATATATTCAAGGGACTGTGCTGACTGAGACAGGTTTAGCCCCCAGAGGAGCGCTCAGCTGTTTTGGTCTTGGAAAATGAATGCTTGAAGAGCAAAGTGGGTCGCTTGCATCCTAGGAGTGAGAGGAGCGCCCGGGAGGGAGGGCAGTTGACACCACGCGTTAGCTGAGGAGACCATGCCGGAAAGCCGATGCTGAATTTTAATAACTAGGCCTATTTGCTTGGAATTTCTTAGTGTGCTTTATCAGCATGGCATACAAATGACGGTCATGTTCTTGTTCACAAAAAATAGTCTTTTTTTTTGCAGTTTTTGGCCGGGCCAGGTTTGAACTTGCCACCTCTGGTACATCGGGCCGGCGCCCTACACCTTTGAGCCACAGGCGATGCCCTAAAATAGTCTGCTTTTGATGTTACTCTTCCCATGGTATTCCCAAGGTAGCCCAAGACCCCCCATGGATTTACTTACTCCAAAGAGATTAGTTTCACTTACAGATTCTAGAGGGAGGTGAAATCGCTTTGTGTGGTGCTTCACTGGCTCGTGGTGTCCCTCGAGTGTGGCCTGCGTCCCCAGCAAGTGGGAGTTGGCTGCTGCCGTGCAAGGGGAACCTCCCCTCGTCTCATACCTGTTCAGCTCAGCCGTCTTCCTCAGCAAGATCCCAGCTGCGTGAATGCTTGGGTTGGCATTCCTTGTTTCCCTGCAGTGTGGCGGGACGGCCATTTAGTTAAAAAAGGAAATTCCAAGGCCTCCGCCTGACACACTGAATCAGTCCCTAGAGTAGAGACTAAAAGCCATCATGTTTGACGAAGTTTCCAGGCGACCCTTGGGTGTCCTTACATTTGAGAATTGTGTCTTAGTTTGAGCAACCCGGACTCTTCTCTGCCTCCGAGTTCCGTTTGGAGGTCGTCAGGGGCCTTTTCTGATAACCTTGCTTGGGACACCCTGATACGCACCTGCAGTTTTTCTGACTTCTGATGCTGAGCAGCATGGTCTGGGTTCTCTGTCCCCTCCTTTCTGAAGTTCCCTGGGCAGCTTATGTGAGTGCATTACTCACCTCCAGCATGGGATCTCTGTATTCAAAGGGAGGTGCCTACTGGTCCCATTTACTGTTACATGATATTTAATTTTATTTTTTCCCCTAGGATAAGAAAAGCTGCCCTATGGTAACTTGCTGTCTCTATTCTTAGGCCTAAAAAAGACTGATATAATTGTAAATGCTTTCTCAAAGGGCATTCTGTTATAAAAATAAATTTGAAGTTTATTTTTGGCCTTTTAAGAACACTCTAGCGATTTACTTTCTGTCTCACAGGCTTGGTCTAGGAGAGCCACTAAGAATGTCTGTGACATTTACAGTGCATGGCAGATGTGATCACAGAGAGAGGGGCTGAGACTTAGAAATATGAAGTGAGGGAAGCTGGGGAGGAGTTGAGTGATCCAGGCTGAGCATCCCAAATCTGAATCTGAAATGTTCCAAGAAACTTTGAGGGCTAACCTGACATTCAAAAGAGAAGCTTTAGGGCGCCTGTGGCTCAAAGGAGTAGGGCGCTGGCCCCATACGCCAGAGGTGGTGGGTTCAAACCCAGCCCTGGCCAAAAAAAAAAAAGAAGCTTTACTGAAGCATTCTGGATATTGGATTTTTGGATTTGAAGTACTCAGCTGTTAAGTATAATGCAAATATTCTAAAATCCAAAATCTGAAGCATTTCAAATATGGGATACTCAGTGTATAGTTTAAACTTCAGAAACTGGTTTTTGCTTTTGTTGTCTGAGGATAATTACAAGAGAACTGGAAAATGTTTGCATCCGCAAGTTTAAGGAAAGGTGATTTTAGGTATAATGATTGGAATGACTTACCCTGTGTTTTTGTAAGATACCAGGGAAGATTTTTCTGAAAACAGTTTTTATGTTGGTAAGGTCTCCACTATCCCCTTTATTCCTTTTTAAAAGAAAAGGGAACGAACCTTGTATGTAAGCTGTCATTTCTCCTCCTCTGTCTCCTCACGAGTCTGTTACCTCAACAGGAGGAAAAGATCAGTCTTTTCTAAGATTGCTGAGTACCCCTAACACCAGCCGTGCTTGCTTAGATCTGTAACTTTGGCCCAAGCCACAGGGCAGGGCGAGTGTGACGATCCTGTTAGGATTCTTCCGAGACACGTGCAGGGGGAGAGGCTGATGAGGCTGGCTCCTTAATAGGCGATTGCCCATCTTCTCATTCACACCCCTCTCCCTGGAGTTGGTGGGTTTTTGTTAATGTCTGTTTGTTTTTGTATTTTAAAGATAGGTATTTGGGTGACAGCATGGGTTAATTTTTATCTATATGTATTTTAAAAGCTTGGTTAAACCTATGTAACAATGTATTGTCATTTTTCTTTTTAGAATATATTAATAACTTACATTGGTATGGTTTTTGGTGGAGATTATATTTTCACATGGACAAACTTCATTGGCTTAAATATCAGGTAGGTAAAAATATTTAATTAAATGTAACCACTCTGAAAAGTAGAAACTGGGTATTCAAATAGTGTCACGGTGAAATTGGGCTATTCAGTTAATCGGAAATTAAACATTGTTCCCCCCACGGGGAAGGAGCAGGCTTCTTACCCTGCTGCAGCTGGGCCGGGCTGATTTTCTCTTGCCAAAGCCAAGAGGAAAGCAACTAATCTCAAGTAAGCAGCCAGTGGCAGACAAGCAACAGAGTTGAAATCGTCAGGTGGTCAGGCCAGACCCAGGGAAGGAGGCTCTGAGCCCAGGTGGCAGAGTTGTGGCGGCATCTCAGGGGATTGGGGGGGCATCCTGGAGAGTTGGGTCCAGAGCTGCCCCAGCTGACTTTCAGCTTGGTGACTGGGGCAGGAGGATGTGTGTCTGGTGTCTTTGAGGTCCCCATGGAGAATAGACAAGAGTCTGTTCTCAGTGTCTCAAAGAGTTTACCTCCTAGTGGTAGGAGGGTAGACAGGTGAGCATCACTAACAACTGTCATAGGCTGAGTTCTCACATGGCAAGTTCCCCGCTGTGAATTTGTTTCTAATCAGAGGAAATCTACTCTGTGAATCTCCCAGGGTCTGCATGTTTGCATACTAATTCAGGGTTTTCCATTCTTAGTAAAATTCACCTTTATTTGTCTTGAATGCTTATTTTTGAAAATGCAAAAAATAAAGATGTTCCTTGTAGTGTCACCACCGTTGATGTCCTTGGTGTGTCCCTTCTAAGCTCTGTCCCAGTGCATGTTGATGGACGTTTACGTTAAATAAAATAGAATTAGACAATGCATGATGTCCTCCGAGACTTCTTTCTCATTTAAAATGTCATTACCGGTTTTCATGTTAATAGATGCAGTATTCCATTGTGTGAATTTTATGTAATTCCCCACTGTGGAACATTTATCCTTTATCTAATTTTTTTGCCATTATCAATATTGAAATAAACACTTTGTATTTGCCCCAGACCTTCCTTCCCCATCTCTAATAGTGGTTTTCTGCTTTGCAGCATTGCTGGCAGCCTGGTGTACTCTTACATCACTTTCTCTGAAGAGCAGCTGAGCAAACAGTCAGAGGCCAGTAACAAGCTGGATGTCAAGGGGAAAGGAGCCGTCTGACCAGAGGCTGCTGCAGCTGCACAGCGCGGCTCAGATCAGCTCGGAGCACTGGCCATTCCAGCATGGACACGGGGTGTACCGATAGAGAACGCCTTCCTTCTCACTCGTACAATCTGAGGATTGGTTGCTGCCTTTTAAAATTTTATGCTGAGAGAAACTTATAATTGACTCTATTTTTAAATATGTTTGAATTTATATCAAACTAGAAAAAGTACTGGGCTTTTTAATTTATTTTTCTTCTTTACTGACAGTGAAACATCAGTGTTTTGAGAATGTTTTATTCCATAGTTTGATATCCAGGTGACCCTGACAGCAGCGTGTCCTGTTTTCCATCTGGAGCCTCATCGCTCTGACTGTGGCTGCATGTGGAGCGGGTCAGCCTCTCCCCTGCGGGATGTGCCATCAGTCGTCTGGAGTCACTCTTCTTCCCTTTGATTGCATTGTCTTCATAATATCACTGCCTTTGCCAAAGACAGCAGCTTTGGCACTGAAACATCTGTGGGGCTTTGAAGTGTGGCGTTGGCTTCCTTGGGAACTCAGGACAAGCCCAGTGCATTCCTTGAAGATGTTTTCCCTTCTTTGTCGTGGGATGGGGACAGGGAAGGGATGGAGGAGGTCAGCCTCATGCCCGTTTATTCGTCCGACTCTCTGATCTGTCTGAAATGTGTTGAATGGTACGTGCCAGGCATCATGCTCAGTGCTCGGGTTCAGGTGTTAGGGGGGAGGCAGTTGGAAGATTTCACTCCTGGTACTGTAGCTGAGGGTGACACTGAGAATTTAGCTCTTATCAGTCACAAAAGATGTGCCCAGGAGTGAGCCGTGAGCTGTGTCAGGGCTCAGAAAGTGCAGGTCGGCACCTGCCCTGCTCTGCTCTACAGCAGTGTAAGGCTGGAAGCTGCGTGTGGGGGGTGCAGAGCTGCAGCCTGTGACCCAGCATGCCCCAGCGTGACACAGCAGGGTGAGGGTGTTGGGCACGCATGCGCACACGGTGACCAGCACTATCTCCCCAGCCCCCTTCCCTGGGTCTGGCCAGGGAAAAGGCTGGTTTCACGTTGTTGTCACAGTTCTGTCTTTGCCTGGCAGTGTCGGTGTTAGAGCTGTCATCTCCCTTCCCCCTCACATGGCATGAACCCAAGACCCTTCACCCAACCATATGCCCTTAGCCGCTTACTGAGCTTCCAGCCTCTCTCCAGACCAGGGCTTCCCTGGCGGAGCAGCGGGGAACAGGCCTGGACTGGATTGCCCCTCTGGCCAGGTCCGTGTTGGGCGTTCACTCAACGCAGTCCTGTGACTTAGCTCAGAGACACTGTTGACTTTGGGCTGAGTGCTTGCTCAGGGCAGCTGTGCAGCAGTGTACAGAGGCTGGCACCCTGGGACCGTGCATGTCCTAATTTCTATTTCATGGGGTTTGGAATCCACCGGCTCCTCTATTGACCTAAACAATTGGTATTTTGGTGTTGCCAGAGGAAACCAGGGAGAGTGGTGGTTTCACTCCTCATGCCTTTTGTCTTCATTAAAGCCCTCTGGTGGTTGTGTTTCACTAGCATCAGCTGTCTGGCCCTCTCTGGAGTTATAGACTCCGTGTGAGAACCTTAGGCTTGTTTTTTTCCCAGAAGTGTTTGACCTGAGAAAATTCCACTGGGTGGATAGGAGATTCTCTCGTGTCAGATGGGTCTGACTGTCCCTATTTTACCAAAGAGACCATGAGCTTGAGGAAGGTGACTTGCTATAAACCAGTGGTTCCTGACCGTTCAGGACAGGTCCTCGTGTTGTGGTGACCCCCAACCATAAAGTTATTTTCATGGCTAAGTAGCAAGGTGAGGAACTGTATCGAAGGGCTGTGGCGTTAGGAGGGCTGAGGAGCACCGTCAGGGTCTCACTTCATGACGTGAGGAGGTAGTATACAGTGCGCTTTTTTTTTAAGCTTTGTTTTTTGAAAATACTTCTTAAAAAGAAATCTGGTTAGATTTATTGTCTCATAAAAATGTTTTTAGAGATTATTTTGTTGACAGGTGTTTTTTCCGCATGACGACGATCAGTTGATTTTGGTCTTCATGCCGGTGTTGGCCTCTCAAAATAGTTTTTCAGTATAGATTCTATTTACCAAGTGACCAGTTTATTGTTAAAGGCTCTGAAGTTTGAGGTATGTAAATCAGGTGACATAAACATGAAAATTATGTGCCTAAGTATTTTTGTAATGATGTCAAATAAAGACTTTTTCCTGAGAACATGTATTAAACCTCCTTTCTGAGTGCGCACAGAGACCAGTCCAGAGCGGGAAGTCTGCTCACATTCAAGGCCTGGCGTCCGGTTAGTTGACTGATCTAATCAGGAAATATTGTTTTCTATACAAATCTTTTCTTTACCAGTACAAAGGACTGCACATGCAGTGTTTTTGGTAAATTAGAAGGGACAGCGATGCGACCTTTCTGCCTCTAGGGCATAATCTGATTTCTGTGACCCGAGTAGCTTCACTAGGACATAACCCCAAACTACGCTGACCAGGGAGGGTGTGGGGTGCGGGCGCACTCAGCAGAGGTGGAGGTGTGCGAGCATGTCACAGCCAGAGCATACGGCATTAAAAAGAGTGGTGGTAAAATTTACCGTCCTAACCATTAAGTGCTGAGTTGTGTTAAGTGTATTCACATTGTTGTACAGCCAAACTCTAGAGCTTTTTCATCTTGGAAAACTGTTAATTCCACACTCCTTAAACGGAACTTCTCATTGTCCCCTTAGCTCAGGTTGCTGACGTCTGTCATTCTATGTCTGTGAATTTGGGCACTCTGCATGCTCCCTGTAAGTGGGATCGTGCCCCGTGTGTTTGTTACTGGCTTGCTTCAGACAGCCTGGCGTCTGAACAGTCACCCACTTGGTAGCAGGTGTCGGTTTCTAAGGCTGAGCAATGCTCCCTGGTATGAGTGTCTGTCTGTTGGTGGACAGTTGGGCTGCTTCCTTTCATCTCTCGGCTGCTCTGAATGATCCTGCTACAGACAACAGGTGTCCAAAAATCTTCACAAGATCCCGCTTTTGTCTCATCTGGGTATATCCCCAGAAATGGGCTTTCTCCATGGTTGGCACTTGCCCCTCTTCCCTGTTCTGGCAAATAAAGGGACTGCCACCTATGACGACGACCTCCCTGCCTAGCTATGGTGGCAGGTTGGCTGAAGGCCAGCTGATAGTACCCCACTTTTCTGGCAGGACAGAGGTTGAGCCCATGGTCCCAACCACAAATACATGTTGTTGCAGCCCATATAGCTTATGGCTAGGAGGAGTGAGAGTTATAAGAAATACCTGTAGCTCAATAATGGAACACCTGGGTGGAAAGGGCATGGAGAGGGATTTAGTTCCCCTAACAAGCACGAGAGCAGTGGTGAATGGGCAGTCTCTACACCTGTGGTGTTGAGAAGCACGAGATCAGCCTAATACTAGGCTGGAGGAGAAGGCAGTCGGGAGCATGTGCATTCTATCATGGACCTGCTTACTCGACTGTCTCCTCTCCTACCTGCAGAATGCCAGCTTCGTCTTTCTACTGAAGATTACCAAGCTCTGCTAAAGACTTAAGATCTAAGAAGACTGATTTATCCTAAGACTCTCTCTCTTGCTGAAGTACACAACCCTCAGGCACCTAAGAGAATGTTTCTAAGCAAGGTAACTTAGTGGTCCGCATCCGGAACCTAGTTAAGCGGGGCCGGAGACCTGGCCAGTCCAGGGCCCTGACATGTGAACTATTAAGTGCTATGAAGGAAAAGGGCAGGGGGATGCAGCTGTCTCACAAGCTCAGTCTAAGGTGGTGGAGCCTCAGGCTTTCCCCTCTGTACACTAAGGACTGATTTGCTCAGAAAGGCCTGGCTTTGGCAGCTCCCAGCCCCCAGCTGTATTGTCTCCAGGCTTCCTATTTGCTCTGTAAAGGCCTGAGTGCAAGGTCCTGTGGCTGCTTACCTGGCAAAGTGCACCACTAATTTACCTGGTCGTCGTCCTCGTCAACGACAGTGAGTAGAAAGTAAAGGGAGGCTGGGTGTGGGGGCTCACACCTGTATCCCAGCACTCTGGGAGGCCCAGGTGGGAGGATTCCTTGAGCCCAGGAATTCAAGACCAGCCTGAGCAAGAACCAGACCCCTGTCTCTACTGAAAATAGAAAACGTAGCCGGCATGATGGTGGACGCTTGTAGTCCCAGCTACTCAGGAGGCTGAGGCAGGAGAATCACTGAGGTCCAGGAGTTTGAAGCTGCTGTGAGCTGTGATGATACCACACTTAACCCAGGGTGACAGTGACACTGTCTCAAAAAACAAAGTAAAGGTCATTAGGTCCAGCTGCCAAGTGAGTGCTAGCCAGAATGTGAAGGCTGCTTTTAAGTTTGTAGTTCTGAGATTCACCCGGCTCTCAGAACCAAGCTGTTTTGAGCCTGTTGCCAAAGTAACTGGTCTGCACAATGTGACATGAAATTTGAGTGGATACAGATACATTTTACCTGGATGTGTGTTTAGCAGGTAGGTTTTTGCTCTGGACCCTGTTACGGATGGTCTTTTAAATACATTGTCTCTAGCCATGTGCTTCTGGCTGAGGCAGTGGAGAGGCCAGGTTCTTTCCCTGTTCTACCTAGCATTCTCCAGGGACAGATTTTCCCGTGTGTGACTCAACAGCCATGGAGACAAGCAGTTCAGGGGTTTTGCTTACCACAGACTACACAAGAGTGGGAGGAGCGAGCCTGAATGTGGACGAGGTGGATGGGAAAGGTGGCACGATAGTTCAAGACTTAAGGGTTGTGAATAGGAAGACCCTGAACCAAGGATTTCAGGCCGTCCATTGTTGAAATGGAGGGTACGGAAGCTAGCCGGAGACAGGAAATGTGAGGCGCAGTGCTGTGGGCTTTGAGCTGTTTGTTCTGGAACAGTTCTTAGAAGGGCTCATGACTGAAGCAGCTCGGCACACGAGGGTTCTAAGCCCTCTGCTTTCTTGTTACGACCAAAGAACGAACTTGTGAGCACCAGCATGGATGTAACGAGACCCTGGTCCAGAAACACTGACTTTTTTGTGACTATCCATGAGTCAACTTTTAAATGAGAAACTCTTTAACTAGAAAAGGAAATAAAGGACTGTGATACTGCTGTGGACTCAACGTGGATTTATGGATCTGGAGCTAACACCCATGTTGCTAAGTGTTTCTTTTCTCCTCATTCTCCCATAAAACCAACAGATCTTAGGGAGCAGGAGAGCATGTAGGGATAGGGTGACACAATCAATGGAAGACAGTTTAGTTTAACCAGGGAAACTTTGGAAGGAAGATTTTCACAACTCCAGAGCTCCAAAAAGAAAAAGCAAAGATGGTAGTCTCTTTACTGAATAGGGAATTGATTCAGCGCCAGGGTGGAAACTCACCTTTGTGCCTCAGCTCAGCCCAAGTAAAGGACAGGCCAGTACAAAGCACAGCCCAGGAGTCGTCCTGAAAGGCACAGAGATGCCAAGCAGTGCAGTCACTGGGGAGAGCAGCCATGAGGTTTCTCCCTCCAGAGCACAAGAGGGCAAATGGCCATAGGCCACTGAGTCTCACAGGAGGCCTGGGGCAGCTGCTTAGTGTGTGACCTTGAGGACAGATAGATAGCCTCTTGCCTCATGAGCCTAACTCCAGAACAGCACCTGTGGCAGGAGCTACCTGGGCGGCTTCTTTAGTAAGGGGGTCTGACCATTCTATTCCCACCACTCAGAAGTAACTCTTACTTCTGGTAGGTGGTCATTATGTTTCCTCACCTGACACATAGACAAAAATACATCCCTTTCCCAAAACTGTTATCTTGTTCAAAGGTATCGGGCACAACTAACTCTCATCTGTCACACCCTAAGTGAGCTGTTGACTCGTGTGGCTCAGGACTAGCGCTGGCCACTTGGGAATCTTGCAGACACAGCCCAACCAAATTAGTGCGTTGAATGTAAACGCCTGTCCGCTAGATCCTGGAGGCAAATGTGGACGCACAGCAAAGCAGTTCACGAAGTTTCCATTTCAGGCTGTTGGAAAGCTCAGAACCTCTCCAGTCCTTTCTGTCTTCTCCCTGTGCGCAGAGGGGCTGGTGCAGCTCTTCACACACAGGAACGGAGCACTCAGACCGCTGCCGGCTCCTCACCTTCGCTCAGAGCCACCACAGCTGGTGACGACAGCAGACCAAGGCACTGTAAAGTCTTTTTTTGGAACAGACTTTTACCCCGAATCCTTTTACCAGTCAAGACGTTGAAGTGGCTGAGCTTAGTCTACTCTGAGGCCACTCTGCGTGATCTCCTTCAGTTTCCAGGAGAAACTCCCAAGTCAGGGCCCAGGTATTTTGTCTCTTTATGTGTTCCTCACATTAGTCAAGAGTCTATCAGATATCAGGGAGAAAGGACCAGAACTGCCTGACTCTGCAAACTCGTGGTCCAGTCAGTGTGCAGGAGACACATGGCCAACGGTCTCCGCTCAGCCTTTCGTCACCAGCGATGAGACCCTACCTCACAGTGGCGCTCACTGGACAGTGAGTGACCAGAGAAAACCCGCCACTGCAAGGTATTGTCACTGTGCAGTGAATATTAACAGTAAAAGGCATTTGTCAGGGGAATTACACACTTACTTCATGCTAGTTAATTTCTAACAAATGTTAACTTTGAGGTGCGCTCGCCTCCCTGACACGGTGCCGGCTCTGCTCCCTGCCCTCCCCGGACACCTGCACCCTCTCGCTGCGAGAAAACCGGACAGGTTCTGAAGCCACAAGCCAAACGCAGTGACAGAGGAGCATGGAAATACGTGAGAACCTGTCACCATCGGCGTTTACATGGGAAGAAACCGTCGTCCTCAGTTTGGACAAAAGAGAATTAGAATTTAGTTTCAGTTTATATGACAATTCTTTAGCATTCTTCATAAAAGTGTGTTCAAATTACTTCTTAGAGCAAGCAAAATGACTTATTTGGGGGCGGGGGGAGGTGGCAACAGGGTCTCATTCAAGCCACCTGAGCCAGAAAGCTGTGGCATCACTACAGCTCACTGCAACCTCAGACTCGCCTGCTCAAGTGATCCTCCTGCCTCAACCTCCCAGAGTGCTAGAATGACAGGCAACAACCACCAGGCCTAGCCCAAAATAACATTTCAAATCCATTATACATGCTAAGTAAGTCATAGTAAAAAGACAAACTGCGATTTAAAAAAGACCTTATTCAATAAAGGAACAATTCCATGTTCATATAGCAAAAGATCAGCACAATACTAAGAGTACACAGTAAGAATTTATGGAAAACTGATATTAGAAGATACTCAAATATTAAACCCAAAATCAGCCTGTGTGGACAGTGGATGACCCTTTACTATTCTGCAAAGGATGAATTGGATTATTTAACAGTTGATTTCTACAGTAAAAAATGTTAAATAACCAGTAGAGTTACACAGTACAAAAAGAAAAGTCATTTTTAGACAAAGAAGAAAAGGTTAAAATTTGGAAATTCCTGTTCTTCCACAGGTTATATGTTCACACTGGTATTTTTCAGGGGAAACTTCAGTGTCCCTAATCTGCTATTACGTTGTGCTGCAGAGACGGTCACATGTCCCCAGGCCATCAGCACACACCTAATTTTTGCCTACAGCAGTTCAGCAACCCTCAAAGTGCCCACTTCTAATCTTCCATTGACAGCAAAGCAAAATATTGTGACAAAACAAGTTTTATTTTGCAAAATATAAAGTGGTATCAACTCCACTGCAAAAGACGGGAAGAAATGAGTTTTAATTATAGAGTCCAAAGAGAAATGGGGCAATCTCTTTGGGGGGAAAAAGACAAAAATACATCACCCAAGATGAGGTAAAGGGGACCAGGAACAACGGGAAACTACTCCATGCACTGCGTCTGGGGAGCCGTGACAGGGACGGTGTGTCTGTCTACGTGGTAAGCAACGCGGGTCACACATTTGACCTCTAACAGCGCATTCACCTAATGAAAACATTCACACAGCATTATGTAGGCAAGTATGTTAAAAAAATATTTTAATAAGCACATTCAGAATGGCAGACAAGGAATGGGGAGGGAATTATTTTACAGTGCAAAATTACTATGCATAAATTTAAAAACTTCTAATTCATAATTTTAAATGCCTATTTAAATATTATTTTAAATACGTTTTAAAGCTCAACAGATTTATGTTGAACTGAGATGCAGATTCTGAACTCTGTTGGAAAACACTTCATGAAACGGAATGCCATTCCAAAGGAAAATGATGGTGCTTTGCTAGGGATGGGGATTAAATGGGGGGGCTATTTTTTCTTTTTTTTTGAGACAGAGTCTCACTATGTCACCCTCAGTAGAGTGCTCTGGCGTCACAGCTCACAGCAACCTCAACTCTCAGGCTTAAGTGATTCTCTTGCCTCAGCCTCTCGAGTAGCTGGGGCTACAGGCACCCGCCACAACGCCTGGCTCTTTTTTGGTTGTATTTGTCATTGTTATTTAGCTGGTCTGGGCTGTATTCAAACCCACTAGTTCTGGTGTATGTGGCTGGCGCCTCAGCCGCTGAGCTACCGGTGCCAAGCCAAGGGGGCGTAAGTATTAACAAGGACTTCTTTTCCAACATAATTTGTCAAGCATTTAAGAGCTCTGAAATGTACTGCATCTTAAATAAAATTCATGATATCACCCAGAATTTTTAAATAGTGCAATGACTTATCAAGTTATAGTGGCTGCATTAATGAAGAGCAAAGTCCTATGTGAATTATCTGTATAAACACAAAATACAGTTAAATATTTCCTTACAAAAAGCTGAGCATTGCATATTATAATAGTGGAATGTCTTTCATTAGGTATATTTAAAAAAGATTAAGAAAAGTAAAATTTCCTAACATGTATACATGTGCTATATTTGCAAACATGCCTGAGAGAATTTACTTAAAATGTTCCTGTTATAGTAGTTTGCAAGAACTTCACAAACCTGCAAATAAAATTTTTAAAAAAGGTGAAAATGGTATCTCTAATATTGCAACAACTTAAAAAGTACACCATCACTCATCTGTAAAACCATTTTCACAGACCACCTTTGACAAAGAGCTGGGATACTTTTGGATTCATTTAATAAAATCTGATTTAGAAAATGGATATAAACACCTGCTAACATTGCTGCCGTTCTGGATAAATTAATGTTTGAAGTAAAGCAAAACAAAAACTCACACTTCTCAATATTTCCACCCCAAACTCTGATTTCCTTGGATATGTATGTAAGAGTGAATGTACATTATATGAAGTCGAATGCTGTAAAGTGGCTTTTAACACTGAGAAAAACACCGTTCACCCTGGTGAACAGAGAAGAGAAGCAGTCTGAACATGTAAACAGTAATACTTCATGGGGGAAGGCCTACATGATAATTTCTCAGTGCAAACCTCTAATCAACTGCATTAGACAGCTGAGCCACTAAAAACAAGAAGATAGAAGATTTATTTCAAAAAGGCATTGGCTTTTGAACTGGTGGCTGAAAATTAACTGGAAGCAGCATTTGGAGCATGCCTGTGTGAGAAAAACAAGAATTAAGAGCCTTTTGTAAAAGTTTGGATACAGGTTGGTCTATCAGATTAATAAAACTACATTTTTTAACAAGAGTTTAGCACTAAGAATAAAATGGCACTCTTACAAGGCTATGCACATGGATAATCTTCTATTTGTAATCACGTAGAGCAATGGTTATTGTGTATCTTATTTCAATTTTGGAAAAACACTGTCAAATCTGAAAAACCGGACTGTAACTGGTGTGAAGAATGTTCAGATGCCATCGCTCTCTCCCCGTAGACGTTCCTGTCTGCCCAGTGACCTGTGCGTGCCAGTGTCTGAGCTGCGCTGGACAGTTTCCCTTCTGTTTATTTAATGCAATAATGAGAAATTCTATAATGCATATAAAAATAACAGGATTCTGGTCAGCATGATACATTTAAGCTGACACTAAACTTGTTTTGCTTCAAAATAATGTTGGAAATTATAACAAATGCAAACCAAACTGAGCAAGCTAAGTTCATGCTAAATTTAAGAATTCTGAAATTATCTGACCTTAAGTAGAAATCTGAAAAGACAAATTTTCACAAGCGTTTATGAATGCTTTTACCACCTGGATAAGAAACAAGACTTGGTTAACTATGCAAACACTTTAAAAATTCATTAGAAAAACTTAGCAAAATAAAATGAAAGCTGACAGACTCAGAGTATCAATTCCTCATAAAAGTTTACCAACTGTACAAGTTAAGAAAATTATACAAGCTTTTGTATTAAGA
>CAUYRH010062946.1:0-38922 GCA_963574655.1 Perodicticus potto | reverse complement strand
ACTAAAGCTCCTGGTAGAGGGAGAGAACTCAAGTGGGGAGAGAGAAGCTCTCTCCGTTCCTCTCCAGGTCTTTCCCCGTCTCCTCCTTTAGGCCTTTAGCTTCAGGGTAAATATAGGTGTATGGGTTCCTTGGCCAGGAAATGAATGAATACAGTCCCTTCCACCGGGGACAAGGTGAATGAGTGTATCAATGAATGGACACAGTCCATTCATGGAATTGAGGCCTAGGAAATTCACAAGAAATTGACCTAGGCATAGGAAATGGGGATTCCACATTTAGTCCTAAGTGTAAAGTGAAGGAGACACCAAGGCACAGGTGTTTCCTCAGCAGTTGTCCAGCCTTTTTGGCTATTGGAGCGCCTCTGGTGGGCGTTGGAGGTCCCCTCCTTGCCTGTCGTCCAGCCTGCTGGCTCTTCAGCTGGCTGCCGCAGCACCAGCACCACCAAGGAGGAGGCGGCAGGTCCGCCAGCTCCACTGAGCTGGCTAGGGCGCCAAATGTCCTGCATCAATTCTCCCACAATGAACCCCTCTTAATGTGAGTGGACACCTTCATCACGTACCTCTGATAATTAGCAGGGAATGTAACACCTCTAGCAGTCATCCACTCGCCACCTCTTTCACTATTCAAAAGGTCATTTAACTACCAAAGGTCCCAGCTAGTTTCACATCCTGAGAATACTATAAGCTATCAAGAGTGAAAGGAGATGGCAACCAAATCTCATCTAACATATAAATAATCCTGTATGTATAGTTACTGTGGCAACAAAACATTTACAATTCTTGAAGGATAAACTACATAATGTTTAAAAAGATAATAGATAAAAATATGCCAGTAAAATCAGAGGTCAGGTAGTAACACTAATTTGTTTTCTCTTTCATGAGCTGAGTAAATACATCATTTACTTTCTTTGGTTGATAGAAAAAGTACAGATCTTATCATATAACTTAGAGATAAAAGCGTAACCACTGGGAGATCTATTTGTCTCCGGACACTATTAGCAGGGCTGGGGAAGAAAATTTTAAGATTGAAAATAGAAACACAGAATAAAGTACCCTCTAACTAAAAATAAACATAAGAAACAATAACAAGGAACACACAAATATACAATAAAATGATAAAAACAAGAACGAACACGTCAATTGTGATTTTATATCTTATTTTCTTTAATAACAGCAAAACTACATGTAGCTAAAGAAAACAAAATCTAAGAATTAATTAGAATGTGTAAGAGTTGTATAAATATAAGCCCCTTCTGAGGCAAAACTTAGATAAATTGATAAACTCATAACATTCTTAAATGCAAATACAAAGAGGTCAGTTCTCTATATATCACTGATTCCAATGCAAGCCCAATAAAACTACTTTGAATATGGCAAGGAAAGGCTAAGGGGGCTTGTCTAAATTATTCCAAAGGTTATTTTGGAGGGTTAAACATGGGATAGTCAGAAAAATACAAGGGAACACAGAAAAATTTCAAGGGAAACTTTTAGCATATACAGCAAGTTTTGCGATGCAATAATTATTAAAGGACTACTTTGCTGGCACAAGAATAGAAGGTCAATGGAATGAAAGATGCAGGAATAGACCAAAGAATTAGGGGAATGATAACAGCACTCTTTTAAATCAGCAAGGGAAAATAAATCATTCAATAAATGATGCTAGCACATAAGCTGTGCCTGTAGCTCAGTGGATAGAGTGCCAGCCACATGCATCGAGGCTGGTGGAATTAAATCTGGCCTGGGCCAGCTAAAAACAACAATGACAACTGCAACAACAACAAAAAAATAGCCGGGTGTAGTGACAGGCATCTGTAATCCCAGCTACTTGGGAGGCTGAGGCAAGAGAGTTGCTTAAGCCTGAGAGTTTGAGGTTACTGTGAGCTATGACGCCATGGCACTTTACCCAGGGCGACAGCTTGAGACTCAGTCTCAAAAAAAAAGTAAAACTAGAATAAAAAGTTTAAGAAAAATGTAAAACAAAAATGATGCTAGCACAAATGGCCAGTAATATTGAAAATTAAAATTTATTAGATACAACTGGATACCTTATTAAACAATTCCAAATAGATCAAAGACATAATAGTTTTATGTTCTTCATTTAAAGATGAAAAAATTGCATTTGTACAGCAAGTGTCATAAAAAACAAAGTTAATGGACACTCATTGAGCTCATAAGTTATGAAAGACATGAACAAATAGTAAAGTGAGCAATGGCCAGTATGGTATCACAGAAAGATGCTTGCTCTTTGTCCCCATTTCCTGGTATACAGCTCCTAAAAACCCTAGAAATAAGGATAATAGAAGCCTGTCTGATTCTAAAGAAGCAGCTATTGGCAGGCCCATAGCAGAATCTTAGGGCATCTCTGTAGCCCATGAGTAGAAGCTTATCCCCACCCCAACCTCTGGGCAAGGGAGAGGGCCTGGAAGTTGTGTTACCACCAATAATCAATGATTTAATCAATCATGGCTGTGTAGTAGGACCACCATAAAAACTCCTAGATGATGAGTTTCACAGATGGGTGTGGTGGTGTGTGCCTGTAGTACCAGCAATGTGGGAGGCTGAGGAAGGAGGATCACTTGAACTCAGGAGTTCAAGTCCAACTGGGCATCACATCATAACAAAATCCTGTTTCTAAAAAAGAAAAACCAAAGCAAAACAAAAACAATTGGGTTTGGAGAGTTTCTGAGTCAGTGAACACATCCACATGCAAAGACAGTGTCACCCACAACTCCTGTGCTCAGTACCCTTCCAGACCTCACCCTATGTACTTCTTCATCAGCCTGTTCATTTGTATTCTTTCTGTTATGATAGTAATAGAAAGTAAAGTGTTTTCCAGAGTTTTGCGAGCCTTTCTAGAAAATTACCAAACATGAACTAAAGGGGGAGACTACCCTGGAACCCCTTGACTTTGTGGCCAAGTCAGACAGAAGCCTGGGTAACCTGGGACCTGACACTTGTGACTGTCTTCTCCGGTGAGAGCAGTCTTGTGAGACTGGGCCCTTCAACCTTAACTCTGATGTTAGTGTCAGAGTTGAACTTATTGTAGGACACAAAGTTGGTGTCCAAAGAGTTTATGAATAGTTAGTGCAAAGGGGAAAAACCAAAACTAAACAAAATGCTATACATTGAGTTTCATAACTATTGTGAGCAAAGATTACTTATTTTGGTGTCAGTGGGATTTGAAAGAACCTGATATTTGGTGTTAGAAAAATGTGGGCTTCACTAGAATGGCCATACCTAATAGAAAAAGTGGTTTGGAAAAGAGAAAGGATGAAAGGGTGGGGGTATAGAAACTGCTTCCTGGGTGTCATATGGTAGTATGGACAGCAGCTAAGCTGCGATCACTGCCTAAATGTGAAAGTTACTAATGGAATTTAGAGTTGGATCTGACTCCCCAGGAATTGGCTCACTGGATGCAGAAGGAAATGCAAACTAAGAAGAAATAAGCAAAATATATCATCCCTTAGTCTTTGTTATCTGTAATAGCTAAAAAAATCAAATGGGAGTGCTGGACGGATCTTGACACCAGACCAAGCCCAGATTTTGGTTATTCTGAGCTTAGGCCACTAGCTTCAAAGCTGCCCACAAAGGGCGGAATTATTCAAGGACAACAGAGAGCTGTCCTCAAGTCACCAGGAAGGTAGTCTATGTGCGGAGAAGGCAAAACCAAGAAACTATTGAAATCAGGGGGTATAGCGTGGAAGAGTGAAAGACTTCCCTCATTTGCGGATCAGTATCACCACCTTCCTGAAAACCTTTACTGAAATGGACGGCGACAGTGACTACATTAAGGGTAGGGTCTTTGGTTTTGGATGCCACGGAATGGAAGAGCACGTTTGTGTTAAAGAGCCAACCGGCGGTGCCTGTGGCTCAAAGGAGTAGGGCACCAGCCCCATATGCCGGAGGTGGCGGGTTCAAACCCAGCCCCAGCCAAAAACTGCAAAATAAATAAACAAATAAATAGCCGACAGCTCACTGTAGAATAGCCATAGATGTCTACGCACGATACAGACACACATAGCAGGTTATTCCTAAGGAAACAGACAGCCTGCTAGACTGGATAAAAGGCACAGTAAGGCCTGTTTACTCTGAACAGTGAAATGATTCAACACTCCCTTATAAACACAAAATAGAACACTACAGATTAAGCTGCTGCTAAGCTGTGTATGCAAGCCATGTTGGACTGGCTTTATGATAATCAGGATTTTCACCCAGTGAATATGTCCGTTACCCAAATCATGGCAAACAGTATGATTAAGGGGAATGGGCACCTTTTGCACAGGCACCCCATGTAACTTTAGTGCTACAAAATTGAGCAATAGTTCGAGAAACCCTATCAAATTTACTGTCTCAGCTTACCAATGTTAACTAAAACATAAGGTTAATTCACGAGAACACATGAATTAAAGAGAGGTCCAGGGCGTGAATGAATGACAGAGGGGTGAGTCAAGGGGCTCACCTAGGAGAGTGGAAATTTTAACATGAGAAATGGAGTGAATAAACAAAAAATTGATGGGGTGACACAAAATGGGGAAAAATGAGGAGAGTTAAGATCAGCAGAGCGGAAATCCTTAGATGGTTATTTAAAAATGGGATGTATTGGCTCAGTGCCTGTGGTTCAAGTGGCTAAGGTGCCAGCCACATACACTTGAGTTGGCAGGTTCGAATCCAGCCTGGACCCACCAAACAACTGATGGCTGTAATGAAAAAAATTAGCTGGTCATTGTGGTGGGAGCCTGTAGTCCCAGCTACTTGGGAGGCGAGGCAGGAGAATTACTTGAGCCCAGGAGCTGGAGGTTGCTGCGAGCTGTGATGCCACAGTGCTCAACCCACAGTGACAGCTTGAGGCTCTGTCTCAAAAAAAAAAAAAAAAAATGGAATGAATAAGACAGACATCAATGAGGTTAAAACAAAGGAAGACAGCACTACTGGAGGTTCAGTGAAGGGAGCCAAGGGGTTCCCTGACGGTTCCCCATCATTACAGAGCACCAACAAATCCTGTTTATTCCAGTTTGGAGAAAAATTGAATAATCCAGAAGGCAAAGATTATGATGGGAAACCTGATCTGGAATTACTTGGGACAAGACTCAGGCAAACTAACTGTGATAAAGGTTGACAAAAAAGTCAGGGCTCCTTGGCTCACCTCCTTGCTAAGGACCCAAAGCCTTATGTATGTGAACGGGTTAAATGAGGGCGGAGAAGAGAAATTTCTGGGACTCTTTTACATGGGGGCTCATGCTTTGTGGTACCCAAACCCACTAGTGGAGCTCTACCATGGGCTACAGTTTGGTTGAGAGAATACAGAAATGTAAGTGTTGATAGGATTAGGAAATTTGGAACATTTTTTATTAATTTTTTTGAGGGTCTCACTTATGTTGCCTTCGGTAGAGTGCTGTAGCATCACAGCTCACAGCAACCTCAACCTCCTGGGCGTAAGTGATTCTCTTGCCTCAGCCTCCCAAGTAGCTGGGACCACAGGTACTCGCCACAACGCACAGATATTTTTTTGTTGCAGTTGTCAATGTTGGTTAGCTGGCCCAGGCAGGTTTCGAACCCGCCAACTTTTGTGTATGTGACTGGTGCCATAACCACTGTGCTACGGGAGCCAAGCTGAAAGTTTGAACTTTTAAACAGGCTTTATGGAAAGATGTTATGCCTCCTTCACCTGCATGTTTTATGGGAATACTCCCCCTGCCTAATATCATAAGATAAACCCTGCTGGTGAAGTCCTAATGGAAGCTAGAGTTAGGAATACAGGGTTATGGGATTAAGGTGAAAGTTTGGACCAAAAGTTGCATCTTTTACCTGAATATATTAAGGGGATGGAGAGTGTGTCTGAGAAATTGTTTCTATAAAACAGAAGGGATGTAAATTCAAGAAATATGTGGGGCATTACAAAAGTTTTGAGTTACACAAAAATCAATAAATGTAAAATCCGTGTGGACAGAAACAAATGAGGCCCTCCCAGCAATACTGATAAACCAAGCAAGTTGAAACTTGGCACCAGTGAATCAGAAAGGACGCTGTCGATTATGTTTCTTGGAAACCAAATAATGGACCATATCACAGTGTATCTTAAAACTTTCATAGATTACATATTAATTTGACATACCAAATGAGAAGCAATAACACTGTCTGAGGCCGCACAGTGCAGAATAGAGGCTGGCATGCTCATGCAAATTCTCTGTGGAATAGTTCTTTGTGACACATAGACTAAGACTTATGGCAGAAGTCTGTGAGCACCTCCCAGCCATGACTATTGAGACTCTGGATTAGAGAATTTCCACTGGAGAGGCAATTACTAGCTTCTTATTAGACTAACAATGAGGTTAATTGAAATCATATCCCAATGACTGAAGGACATAAAATAATCTTGAATCCCGAAATACCCATAATGTCTTGGATGATGTTGAGGAAACACTCTAATGTGGGTGGTGATGCTCAGAAGAGTTCCATAATAAAATGGAAGTCTCTATAGACTCCTGCTTTATGGAGAATGCAAGAAGGAGATACACACAGCAAGGAAACTCTTTTTTCCTAGGACTGACTCTGGAGCTTTGTGAGGTGCTGCCAGATTCTCTTGTTGCTTGGACAGTGCCCTACAACCAGCTCTTGACTAATGAACTTGGGGCTGCTTGGCTTATCGACTATAGACCAAGGTGAATGGATAACACAGTTTGGAAGGCCATGGCTCTGACTGAAGAAAGTAGAAACAAATCAGCTCAGTGGGCTGAACTGCTTGGTGCAGTGTTTTGGTTTTTACCAGTTCATTGGTGCCAGCCAATGTGGTCGGGAAGAAGGGCAGTGGAAAACCAGCCTATTAAAGGGATGGGCTCTTGGAATTTGAAGAGTGCACTCAAGTAGCACATTTCCATGCCCATGAGAACATACTCCTTCCAGCATCAGAAGGGAACTGGGGTCCACAAGCAGACTTCCTGTGCTCACTTAAAACAGTCACGGGCTCCATGAATGACTGGATGTTGGGGGCTGCAACAATGCAGACATGGTTGAACCTAGACACGTTTCTCTTGCACCTTCTGAGACACAAAATGCCAGTAAGAACTGTAGTGTTTGCCAACTAAAGGGACAGAGATGGCTCTCTGGCAGATTCCCTGGGGAAAGGCCTTGAACTATGCTGGCAAGTCAGACTGATGCCAGTAGCCCCAAGCTGGTCCTGGTGAGAACAGACACGGATCTGGACTGGGTTTGCTTACCCGGTGGTAGATGCGATGCTCAGAGTGTACAACAGAAGAGACCACATCAGTTTCAGACCAAGGAATGTACTTTACAGCCCACAGTGTCCAACAGTGGGCAAAGAGATATCATACCAAATAGGCATATAATATTACAGATACTCCTCAGAGAAGGGAACAGCCAGTTGAAGTATTTACTGTGTAAAATGAGGGGAGACAAAGACATGAAGAGCTGGCTTCCATGCTGCCCAGGGAGTGCGCACGCTAGACGGCATTTAAGGGCGTGCCCTCAACCAGGTAGAATCCTCTGTTTTCCTGGTGAGTCTGGGGAAGAGGGAGTGAGGAAGGGCGCTGGTGTGATTACAGTTCTTCCCAAGGGGAAAAGATGGTTCTGGTATGATTCTCATTTTTATTTCATTCCCTGTATCATCTCATCTTGCTTTTCCCAATTGGATGCAGTGGTCCCGGGACCAGGGCTACTACTACAAGTGCTACGAGCAGAGATGATTCCTAAGCAAGAAATCATAAGTAAATGTTTCAGTCTTTATGTCACAATTCCTAAGGGCCTGATGGGATGGGTTGGGCTTTTATCCTACCTGGCAAAATTAAAGTTAATAGTGAATACAGCCATACTGCCTAGTGGCAGACATAGCCCACTAGTAGTACCTCTAAGTAACCTTGCACCATCTACGGGAGTGTACTCAGGGGGACGCACTTGTTAGACCGATATTGTTATCTGCAAGCTACACTCTTGGTGGGCCACTAGATAGCTTCTGGATGGGGACTTTTCTCCAAAAGACCAAGCCTTGATTAGAAGAATTTTCTTTTTTTCTTTTTTTAAATATTTATTTATTTATTTTCCCAGTGGTAGGACAGCATTTATTTACAGAAAAGAATACAGAGAACACTAAAGCTCCTGGTAGAGAGAGAGAACTCAAGTGGGGAGAGAAAAGCTCTCTCCGTTTCTCTCCCAGTCTTTCCCCACCTCCCCTTTAGGCTTTTAGTCTCGGGTATATATAGGTGTATGAGTTCCTTGGCCAGGAAACGAATGAACACAGTCCCTTCTGTCGTGGGCAAGGTGAATGAATGTATCAGTGAAGGAACACAGTCCCTTTCGGGGCAAAGTGAATGAATGTATCAATGAATGGACACAGTCCATTCATGGAATTGAGGCCTAGGAAATTCACATGAAATAGACCTAGGCATAGGAAATGGGGGTTCCACATTTAGTTCTAAGTGTAAAGTGAAGGAGACACCAAGGCACAGGTGTCTCCTTGGCAGTTGTCCGGCCTTTTCAGCTATTGGTGCCTCCGGTGGGGGTTGGAGGTCCCCCTCCTTGCCTGTCGTCCAGCCCGCTGGTTCTTCAGCTGGCTGCCACTGTGTTGATGAAAACTGCCAAGGAGGAGGCGGCAGGTCCACCTGCTCCGCTGAGCTGGCTATGGAGCCAAATGTCCTGCATCAATTTTCCCTCTCCGAGTAGAAACTCTTAACTGCTGTTAGGGAAAAAGGATGAAGACTCAATCTAAATGCTTCCTGCTGAATCGGGCAATGATAGAAGGGGGCAGTTAGGGTTTCTCTGGAGGGAGAGTGATACAGAGGTTCATGGACTGGAGCCATCTTTATTGCGTGTGGCTTGATGACATTTAAGTGTAGGCAGTCTGTGGTTGGCTGTCTTCATTGTCTGCCTCCGTAGAAGATGGAGGATTCCAGGATTTTACTCGTGAATGATGTATGCAGGAATCGACTCCTATAACTTTAACAGTAGAAGAAGACAAGATAACAGGAAAGGGGACTTCCCAAGTAGGGGTTAGGGAAGGTGAATTAGAGGGGAGAGTTTTGATCATGACTAGATCTCCAGGAGGGAAAAGTTCCTGTTTTAGTTAGTGTGTCCCTCCTCAAAAGGGGAGCAGGACTTGCAGGCATGATTAGGGAGGTGTGAGAGAACAGCAAGTCATCCCAATTGCAGCTTAAAGGCTGGGAGAAAAATTTGGTTACCGGCTTTCCAGACACCCCCTGTATAGTTATGGATTTGGGAGATAAAAGACTAGGGTTAGAGAGAAGTACAGAAAAGTTTTCTCCAGTGTCCAAAAGAAATTTTATCTCCTGGCGCTCCACTATAAGGCAAACCTGGGGTTCTTGAGGGGTGATGACACAAGCTGGAGCCATGAGGATTTGCCCCAGGCACCCTCAGTCCAGTTTGGGCTCCGATGGGGTCACTGTCCCAGGAGGCCTTTGCCTCAGGGGACAGGCCACCCTCCAGTGGTTACCCTTGCATTCTGGACAGGGGCCAGGTGGCTTGCCCAGCCAGTGGTGCTTCTGGGGGCAGTCTTTTCTAAAGTGGCCAGTCTGACCACATTGGAAGCACTTGTTTTTAGCTCCTCTGGGTTCCCTCTGCCCCTGAAAGTTGTTCATTTGTTGGAGTGCCATTACTAGAGCTGTCATTCTTTTCTGTTCCTTTCTTTCTTTTTCCTCCTTTCTCTCCAGGTCTTGGTTATAAAAGACCATAGTGGCCATTTTAAGAAGATTCTCCAGGTTATGGTTTGGGCCTAGAGCCAATTGATCAGAAGAATTTTCATCTTTAAGTTCCCAACCTCTGGAGACGAGAAAAGGGCTAGAGATTGAATTAATCACTGATGGCCAATGATTGGATTAAATGACCAATGATCATTTAAAAACTCTAAACACCAGAGCCTGAAGAGCTTGGGAGTTGGTGAACACAACTTTAAGCCAGGAAGGTGGCACACCCCAACTCTCTGGGGGACAGAACCCTCTCCTGTGCTCAGGACCCTTCCAGACCTCACCCTATGTACTTTTTATATGCCTATTTGTTTGTATCATTTATAATAAACTAATAAGTAAAATGTTCTCTGGTTTTTGTAAGCTATTCTAGCACATTATCAATGTGATGGGGAGAGGATAGTGGGCACCCCCCAGACATTGTAGCCAAGTCTGACAGAAACTGGATAATCTGGCATCTTGAAGTGGGGACAGTCTTGTGAAACTGAGCCCTGAAACCTATGGAGCATGATGCTAACTTCACGTAGTGTCGGAACTGAACTGAATTGAAGGACACGCAGTTGGTGTGTGGAGAGTTAGGGAATGGTTGGTGCGGGGAGAAAAACCCCAGACTTACGGTGTCAGAGCTGTTGTGGCTAAAAACAGCTCAACTATGAAGATCGATTCTCAGAAGCATTAACAATAATTCCTAATTAAAAGAAAAATCCTACTTCCTCACTATCAAATGCATATGAAACAAAATAGTTTGCACATTAGACTGTCAAGAAGTACACATTTTTTCCAAACTACCACCAATACATTTATTTGAGGGAGATAAGGTTGAGTCTTACCATGAACTTTTAGCCTGGGCAGGACTAAAGACACTAATCACCTAACCTAGGTCTTCACAAATGCACAGGGAACCAGACCCTGCACGGGGCGTCACCAGTAAACAGAGGAGCTTTAAATGAGGGGGACATATTCTGAGTAGTCACATGATTTCCCTTTCAGAAGAAGGTGCTCCCCTCCTATCAGAAAAGTAGTGTTGAGGAAAATGAAACGGAACCTGGCATTAGCCTCCCCACGCAAGCCTAGACGTGATGGTGGCCTCATGGAGGGGGGATTGTGTCCCGTTTACAAAGTGGAGAGTGATGCTCCCAGCTGAACTTCGGGAGGGAAGCTGGTCAAGAGGTGGGGGAAGAGATGGGATCTGGCCCATGAGCCTTTCCTCATCCAGCCTGGCCCTCCACGGCCATCCCCTGGTCCCCTGCACAAGGCAGACTCAGCAAGTCTGGTAAGTCAGAAGATTCTGCCCCCATTCCCCACTCCCACCCCACCTTCCCCAGGTCTGACAGGTGACCCGATGCACTGGACACAGCCCCACCCCAGCCCATCCCCACATCAGGTCAGACACATGGCAAATATGGAAACCAAAGCCCAGGTGGGCTGGAGCACACCTACGTGTTGTGGGGTTGGGGTCGCCTTGCAGGTGGCTCAAGATAATCAGGCCTTACCCATGGTGGCCAGGTTGACATAACATGATTTTTTTAGATAATTCAGGTTACTCCAGGGCAAAGCATAATCCTGGAAGGCAGACTGGAGCCTGGGAAAAGCTGGCCCTGCATACTTAACGTACATCCAGCAGCAAATCCAGGATTTGAACACTGGGGAATAAGGGGGCAGCCCAGCCTGCAGCCCACAGTTGCTCACAGCCACGAGCTGGCTGACCAGCAGGGTTAGGTCAGCATGCTCACTGCACTCCTCATCACAAACTTGACATAGCTCTGGATGGCCAGGGCCTGGCTGAACTGGGAATCTGGATTCTGGTCATTTCCTGGCTGCCCTGGAGTGTCACCCAGGCTATCATTCACCAGGTCGGCACTGATGAAGTGGGCCAGCAGGCTATAGCCTTAAAAGAAAACCACATTGCCCAGGAGGTGAGAGATTCAGGCTTTGAAGAATCCCAGCAGTCTCTCCTCTCTGAAATTCAATCTTCCCAGCGCAGCTCGGCAGGCCACTAGACTTGGCCTCGGGTCCCACAGACTGGACCATGCAGCTCTTTGAGGTAACATGATGGGGATGGCCACATACAGACACACATGGCACATAAGAGGTCTCCTTCACCACTTTCTCCAGAGAAGTCATCCTTGTTGGAAACCGGCTCAATCTCATCTACAAAAACCTTCTTTGTACAGCCCCAGGTCACAGCAGAGAGCATACTGGACATCAGCTGGGGGTTTAGACCCTGGCACAGCCCTCCCTTACCGTCCACCTGCACAATGCACTTGATGTGGTTGAAGAAGCTCAGCAGATAGAGGACCTTCCTCCCAGCACATCGGTCCCAAAGGTGGAGGGCACTGGCTCATGACCGGCGTGGACAAGCAGCTTCATGCACAGCAGCAGATGGCTGAGCGCCATCACACCCACACCCAGGCCCACAAAAAGCCAGGGCATTGTCCCAGAGCCCAGCACCCCCCCGCAATACACTATCCGTCCTGAGGGCCCAAGTCTGTGTCGCAGGGTGAAGGTGGCATGGTTGTGTATGGTGCCTGCTCCATCAAAAAATGTTTTTTTTTTTTTCTAAATACATGTATTTTATTATTCTTCATTACATTATTTCCCCCCCAAAAAATGTTTTTATAGATAATACAGTGTTATAAGGGAGAGGAAAACAAATACTATTCTGTTGATACCTGATAAAATCTTTTTTTAAGGATCGGCTCCTGTGGCTCAACAGGCTAAGGCGCCAGCCACGTACAACTGAGCTTGCGGGTTCGAATCCAGCCTGGGCCCGCCAAATAACAATGACGGCTGCAACCAAAAAATGGCCGGGTGTCGTGGCGGGCGCCTGTAGTCCCAGCTACTTGGGAGGCGGAGGCAGGAGACTCGCTTGAGCCCTGGAATTGGAGGTTGCTGTGAGCTGTGATGCCACAGCACTCTATCCAGGGTGACAGCTTGAGGCTTTGTCTCAAAAAAAAAAAAAAATCTTTTTTTAAAGGATATGTGGCCATATTTACTCAAATAAAAAATGTTCCCACTATTTGATCCCCAAATTACACTTTTAGGAATCTATTCCCCAGAATGGTACCACATGACAGCAAAATTCTCTGTTTCAGATTATTCATTGTGGCACTGTTTGCAATCACAGCAAAAACCAAATGTTCATAAATAAGAGAAAGCTACAAAAATTATCACGTATGCATTCCATGTGATATTCTGCCTCCAAAATGAAGGCGGCTGCTCTGTAAGTGCTGGATCTTTATTGTTTAGTCAGAGAAGCAGATTACAAAATCACGTGTCAGTACCATTCAGCCCTCGTTTTTCTACATCTGTTTGAGAGACATCAAACAGGCACAGGAAAAACTGGGACCACAAAAAGAAAACTCTCTACAGTGGTTACCACCATGGAGCAGCACTGAGGAGGAGGGTGAAGGGACAGCTCCCCTTTTGTCATACACATTTGTGTTATTTGAGTATGCTGGGCAAGTGTTATTTTAATAAACTTTATAGAGCCTATAGAAATAGGGGGCTAAGCTTATTTTGACATAGCCACAGAAGATACAGTAAATTTGATTTTTTTTTTTTTGAGACAGAGTCTCAGTCTGTCACCCTTGGGAGAGTGCTCTAACATCACAGCTCACAGCAACCTCAAACTCTTGGGCGCAAGAGATTCTCTTGCTTCAGCCTCTCAAGTAGCTGGGACTACTATCAGAATGCCCAGCTAGTTTTTTCTAGTTTTAGTGGAGACAGGGTCTTGTTCTTGCTCAGGCTGGTCTCAAACTCCTAAACTCAAGCAATCCATCTGCCTGGGCCTCCCAGAGTGCTAGGATTACAGGCGAGAGCCACTATACGTTCTAAAAACACTAAGCTCTGTTCACCTCTTCCCTGTGTTCCTGAAGAGCATTTGCATATTCGAGGGTTGATGTTCAACCACTGTCTCACTGACTACCCTGCCACCCTGGACAGAATGCACTCTACCCACTAAATCCCACGGTACGTGAGAAGGGTGCGTGTGCACGCCCGCAAATGAGAAGGAAAGGAAAACACCACATTTCAGCTATTTTAGCTGTTTTCCGATCATGCCTGTGAAAGGTAACTGAAGTGTAAACCCCAACTGCGTTTACTTGTTAACCCACGGGGAAGTTCTTCTCTTGGGCTATAAGGCACTTTCCTAAGATAAACACCCTGCACTCAGGAGCGCGGGCGTGCGCGCTGGGTTCTTCTGTGCGCTGGTTGCTAATAAACAGCTCCCCAGGTTGCTGCCGTCCAGGCTGCGGGGCCACAGAGAGCTGGATTCCTCCTGTCTGTGTGGGTAGAGATCAGTGTTTGCTCAACAACACAGGGTTGGTTGGTAAGGAAAAAATGTTTCCCTTCTCAAGCTTACCCTGGAGTCTTTCCAAAAAAAAAGAGTACGACACAGAATAATCAACAGAATGAGAGATGGAAAGTCTGCTTTCAAAGGCACGCAGGGGAAAAGCCAAGAAAACAAAGCATGTACTAAGCATCTTTATACCCTGAAGGGACACCAGGCACCGGGGAGAAGACTGGAAACATTCCCCTGCCCCAGAGGGGCACCCAGGTCCCGTGAACGTTCTCCACCACAGATACTTTTCTTTCCATCTTGCACCTTTTGTCTTTCTTCCCATTTTCTTCCTCCCTAAGCACTGTCTCATGAAAACAACTGCAGAATAAAGAGGCTGCCTGACCTCATTCCCAGGGAGGAAACTGGGGGTCGCTGAATTATGGAGAACAGGTGGCACGTCCATTCCAAGACGAGGCTCTCACCACTGCTTGGAAATCCTCCCAAGGACAGAAGAAAACACAAACCTCAAGTGCTGTGATCTGTTTTATTCTCTTTCAACATTCAAGTTTGCTCAGAACATTACAAGAGGCATGAAGAGAAAAATAATTGCATTTTTAAGACTCAATCTGTCCAAAGTATATTATATATGAAAACCATGCCATTATCTCTTAGGAAAACAAAAACATTCAAAACTAATTTGATATTAAAGTTCAAGATTGAGACTAACCTCAAAGAATGGCATGTGCAAGGTTTAAGTGAAGTAAGTGTTTCCATTCCAATTATTTTACAGAAATGCCGAATTGATATATGTGATTTCAAACATTCAAATTCTTCAAGGTTTCTGAACTAAGTATTTAAATGAAAACTAAAAGGTTGCGTGGTTTCAGTGGCTTTCAATTTCCTGTTTGATCTCAGAAATATATGGATGGTCTTTGCCGTGAGCTACTTCCATGATTGCAATGGCCTAGGAAAGAGTGAGACAAAAAGGGTGAGAGCCTAGACGGTGATCCCCTCACACCTCCACCCCGGCTGACTTTAATTCAAGTCACCCTCTCTGCTTTAAGGCACAGGATGCAAACTGGCTTTTGAAGCCTGTGTTCTTTTCCATAATATGGTTTTTTAAACAAAGGAAACAAGATTATCTGATGACCAATTAGTCACCCATTCTGCAAAAATATCTAGCTAGCAGCTGGAGGAATGAGGTAGAGAAACTGATTCCATGACATTCTTTTGCCCCAACCTTCTGGATATTTCAGTCAAAAATACTTTAAAGACTTAATTTTTTTACTATGTTCAACCAAAAATACAGGTAATGCTGGACAAGAAAAGGCCATAGTGAACTTCACGTCAAATCTATTTTACTTTTAGTTATTAATTTGTAAAACATGGCTAAACCATTTTTGCTATTCAAAAATTATATTCTTTCGATTTTTTTTTTTTTTAAAGACAAGGTGTCACTGTCACCCAAGCTAGAGGGCAGGGGCCTTGCCCTACCTCACAGCAACATCTAATTCCTGGGCTCAAGTGATCCTCCTGCCTCAGCCTCCTGAGCAGCTGGGACTACAGGCGTAGGCTACCTCATCTGGCTAATTTTTCTCTTTTTTGTGGAGATGGGGTCTTGCTAAAATGATCCAGGCTGGACATTCTTTCCTTTTAATACATTTCCTTGGGGGATGGTAGAGAGAACGTACTTTACAAGGTTTCTGCACAGTCAGGCACTATATAGTGATCGAGTTTCCAGTGGCTCAGTCATTTCTTAGCTGTTTGACCTTGGGCAATTTACTCTGTACCTCATTTCCCCCATCTGTAAAAGTGGAACAATACCTTCTTCTCAGGGTTGTTAATACACACAGAATGTTTCAAATAGTTTCTGGCATCAGGAAGTTTATATTAAATGGATTGGTTAGGTAAGAATGCATTTGTTCTTTCTTGTTCAACTATATTCCTCACAGATAGAAAAACTTAAATTACTTTCCAGTAGGGAATTTCTGATGATCTGTGACTATGACGGGCATTCCTTTCTATATATACTCTACTTCTAGAGGTCAAACCAATAGAAGGCAGGCCAAAAATAAATACATACCTTCACTTTGAACTATGGTCCAAACACCTCCCCTGCCCTCTGTATTAATTTCAAGACTCATATTCCTTGCTCAGATCTGCCCCAGCCTTCACTGCTCTGTTGTTTAATTACCTGCCAGCACTTGACAGTTGTGACCCAATTGGCTAATTTTCCCTCCAACCTAAGACAATATGTAATGTTATCTTAGAAGACAAACTCAATGGCTTAAAGTGTTGTTGCATTTCCCATTTCTCAACAGGCCAGACTGTTATAAACAATCTCTTATAGTAGTAAATAGACTGTCCCCCAAATTCCACCTTATTAAGTGTAAACTTCCACATAAAGAACAATGAGAGTTAACATAAAGGACGATCATTCTGAGTTACTGTAAAACGCCCTTGCTGGCAGTACAGGGCAGCCTCAAAGACTGAGGGCAAAAGCTGCCCAGGGGCCAGGCTCCCCCTGAGTTTTCATCAGAGCACAAGTGGAGGAGCTGAAGCTTTCAATGCAGAAAGCCCCCCTGCTGGCATGAAAGCCCCACCACCTACCTACCCTGGGCTCCTTATTCACTTAACCTGCTTGAACCTCACTTTCTTCATCCTGAAAGTCTATCTCATTTTTGTGAGAATTAAAGAGGAACAAGAGGGTCTTGTATGTAACTGGCACTCAACTAATGGTGATAATGATTAACTGCATTTTGGATACAGAAAATGCATGATCTTAACATTGAGCAACTCTCGATAGCCAACTTCCCTGATTTCACAACTGGGCATCTTAATTCCATAAATCCTAAAGGGCAAATGGGAGACTCGCTCACCAGTGGCCTGTGACTTCTATGGCTTCACAGGGTGAGGGGTGACACCCCTTCTCCCTGGCCAGTGGCTGGGCCTGTTATCGTGGGCAGTCCCACTACTGTGCACAACACTTTCCTTATTGGGGGCCTGGACGTAAGCAGGGCAGGGCTCAACTACTCACTTCCCCCACTGCTGAACCCACTCCCCGCTGCTCCTGCGGCCACAGGGTAGGTGACATTGACAGCTGGTCACCCTCCACCACTTGAGCCATGCAGCCTATTGGGCATGGAGGAGGTGTGTCCAATAGGCTGTCCGGGCCCTGGAACCCCAACCTTGAGCACAGACGTACCTTCTTCAGGGCCTTCTCCCCCGCGGCTTTGTGCTCCAGACCCATGTACAGTCTTCCCAGCTTCAGCCACATGGAGGCCACGTTGAGGGAGTAGAGAGGGTAATGCTTACTGGGAGGAGAGAAGAGACAACAGGCCACCTGTCACAGGCTGTCTGTCATGGGCTGCTGAACGGCCCTGCAGGCTGGTGCAGTGAGCCTGGGGCCACTCAGCATATGCCCACCTCTCCACAGCAGCAGGCGGAGTGCTGGGTGAACAGTGTGGACCGTTCAGTGCTGCCTGGTCATTGTAGACGCTGCTCATTATTTTGCACTTTGTGTGTTTTGAAAAAGCTGCATAAAAGCCACAGGGACAAATTCTACACAAAGACATGTGCAACCGAAACATTCAATTCCAGTTCAGGTGCCCAAAATGAGGCCCTGGGAAAACACCTTTTAAAGTAAATGCCCCACGGATAAGGGCAGCAGTTAGCCAATCACCTCCCATTGGACAGACAGTGCACTTACACACACACCCCCGTGTGTTTTAAGACCCCTGCTTTCTGTCACACCTGCAATATGAGTTGTTTTAGCAAAATCATAAGCTCTCTGAGGTCCAGGGACCCCCACCTATTTCTTCCAGGCATTCCTTCTCTATTGTCCAGTAGGCATTCTCTGGTTTTAAGTGAAGGCTGACTGATGGGGATTGCCTGGGAAAGAGCCATTTTCCTAAGAACAGGGCTCAAGCAGCAGCTCCTGGGTGAGCAAGCGTGTGTGTTTATGTGAGCAGGAGGTGTTTATTTACACACAGGCCCGCTCCACCCTGTCTATCCTGAACGTCAGTCCAAGAGACATGTTCTAGCTGTATTCCTGGGCAGGAGGCAGCATGCTGCTGGGAAGAAGCCCTGGAACCAGCCCTGGAACCAGCCCCACGGAGGGCCAGAGCTGGCCCTCCCCAAGGGTTAGCTCAGCTGCGGAAGGCTCTGGCGCAGCAGAGCCCTGCTGGGAAAACCCTCCCCACCCCCAGTCTGGAATTATGTCTGTCTGTCTGTCCCCTACAGATCTCATACAGGGAAGTGTGCAGGAGCCCAGAGGACCTCCTCACTCATGTCAGCAGGAAGGGAAGGCTTTGAGATTATCTCCGATTTAACAAATTCTGCTTCTAAGAGCTGGCTTCCCCTTGGGCTCCCCCTGCTGGTTGATTAGGGCACAGTGGGGTAAGTGGAGAGTGGACTGAGCAGTGGACATTCAGACCAGACGAACTTTACAGTCCCCAAACCCAGAACTTAAAGGGGCAACAAGGGCTTTTCAAACTCATCAGGGAAAAACCTGGGGTATTTCTGGAACATAAGGAATTCTGGGTCTAATGCCCAGAGATTCTCATCTACTGGCCCAGTTGGTCTTGGGCAGACCCCGTAAATGCAAAGTGCCTTTAACAAGCACCCCAGTGATCGCATGTAGACCATCCAAGCTGTGAAGGGGCCAGTCAGAGCCAGAAGACAGCATGACTTTGTCAACACTTAAAGGTTAAAAACCTTCTAACCTTTTAAACCTTTTAACCTTTAAACCTTAAAGGTTAAAAACCGACAGGACACATGCCCACAGCTGATACTCATTATGGCTACAAGTGAAAAATCAACATTTTTTTCAAACTTGGAGCGGAAGGACATTAGATAACCACCAGCAACCCACTGGTCCCAGAGTTTCCTGCAAACTGGGGCTGTAATGTGTAAAAGCAAAAGGAGGTGATGGTGTGGGTAATGATGGAAAGATTCTGAGATTACCCCTTTCTGACTCCTAAGTGCCATTTAACTTGGAAAAGTAGCAGTGGAAAGATGTAAAGGAGTGGCTTTTACACACTAGCCTGAATTAACCGGGACCTGGAGGCACTGTGCCCCAGTACCCCCAGCGTGACCTTAACCTGCATCCCTAAGATGCTGGAGAGAACAGGCCTGACTCAGTGGACATGGTGTGGGTGCAGAGAAGAGGCATGTTCTAGGCATGTTCCAACATGGGATGGGAAGGTGGCAGCATAGCAATAGTATGCACCCCGAGTATCCAATTCCATTGTGAGCTAGGATGATCCGAATAGCCGCTGCAATCACCTGTAGGGCTTGATGATTTTCTGTCCATATCGCAGGGCTCCTTCCCAGTCCTGCATGTACAAGCAGACGCCCATGGCCTGGTACATCATGTGCAACATGTACACGTTACTGTCCTCAAACACGGTGCTCATCTTCTCCTGGCTGAGCTCGCAGATCTCCAGCAGCTCACTAGGGGGTGCCAGGGAGTCAAGGAAAGGGCTGATGGGGCCCAGGCTGCCTGGAGACAGTCCCTGACAGGGCTCAATGGGGAGTTATTCTGTCCACTCCACTCACACCCTCACTCTTTGAAAAAGTAAATTACAGAAAGCCAAGAAAAAGCAAAAGGAATTACATTTTTCTCAAATAAACTGGGAGAATCTGATGACCTCAACTGCTAAAAAAAACTAAAAAATGTTAGCCACAGGGTACACACTCTCAGTTCTGACATAAACAGTGTTGATTAGGATGGCAAATCCTCAGTCTTCCTACCAAATCCAAATCCTCCCCCAAGCAGAACCTTGTGCATGCTCCTACCAGGGCCATGCTCCTTCTTACATTGAGAAACAATGTGTCTTTCTCTAATTTCATCTCATTGGTCTAAAGTTCTACCCTTTAGGGTTCCAATCAAATCCTTTTTTAGCTCCCAAGAAAAGGCTACAACATAGTGGTTAAGAACGTGGATTCTGATACCAGAGCTTGGGCAAAATCCTAGCTCTGCCACTATCAGCTGTGTCCTTTGAGCAAACTACTTGATACCTATGAGCCTGTTTCCTCATCTGCTACACGGGAATGACAACAGTCGCTACTCAGAGTTCCTGTGAAGAGACTTGAAATAAGCCAGGCTCTTGGCACTGTGCCTTGCCCAAAGTAAAATACCCAAGACACGAGGACCTTCAGAGTTCTGTTCTTCCCAGCCTTCCCCTGCTTGGGGAGGCCAGACAAACGAGCAGGAACAAGAACATCATTGGAACGTTTGACAGGGTCACAACCACATCACGGTGGTCATTGCCTTCATCCATTTACCAGAAGACATACTTCCTTTGATATTCAGAATCTTTTTTTTTTTTTTTGAGACAGAGTCTCATTATGTCGCCCTTGCTTGAGTGCCATGGCAACATAGCTCACAGCAACCTCCAACTCCTGGGCTTAAGTGATTTTCTTGCCTCGGCCTCCCAAGTAGGTGGGATTATAGGCACCCACTATAACACCCGGCTATTTTCTGTTGCAAATGTCATTGTTGTTTAGCTGCCCAGGCTGGGTTCGAACCCACCAGCCTCGGTGTATGTAGCTGGCGCTATAACCACCGTGCTACCAGTGCCGAGCCAATATTAAGAATCTTAAACCCATCTGTCTCCTGCTCCTCTGACCAGCTTGGCACCATGTCTTGCCAAGGGACTGGTAAGCTGGCAGAGCAGTTGTAAAGGATATATTTATAGTGCTTGGCCCTCCGGAACTCCTCGATGACATTGCGCGCATATCTGACCATGTCACGGATGGTTTCTGCCTTTGGGGGATCATTGAGTTTCCGGATTTCCACCTTGGCCTTATCCTGAAGGAAATGTCCACAAGTGTAAGAAGTTACCTCCCATGGAAACCATATTGATCGGAAAACCTTTTTAATAATACGTATTTCTATGCAGAGGAAGTGGCTTGCCCCTTTTAAGGTTACAAAAGAAAGAAAGGAAATCAGGCAATGGATGTAAAAGAAATTCAATACTCCACTGCCTTTTTATAGAAACAAAAGCAATTACATTAATTTTCTAGACAACCTTATCTAGAGTGTGTTTGCTATGGGCAAATATATATATTCACACATCTATAAAGAGAATAAAGAGGGGTGGCATTGCCAAAATGACAATTTGGACAAGGCCAGGAAAACTTCCATATATTCTGGTGCACAGGTTAAAAAGCCTGAAAATTCTTAACATTCTTTTTCCTTCTCTTTTTCTTTTGAGCATTCATTTCTTTTCATGAAATATAATAGTAACTGGGCCAATCCTTGTCTTGTTTGTACAGAGAAATGGAAATGTTGTCAACTGCTAGTAGGAGCAAGTTTGAACAGAGACCTGGTCAAACTGCATTCCTTCTGGCTGTCTTGTAAGGTGGGTTGAAAGGGTTAAAAACGTCTGTGAGGAGACAGCCCATGTCAGACAGAGGAGCTCATTCTGCAGAGAGGTCCTGAGGTCAGAGTCAGGCAGTGCCCTGGCCCCGCCGGCGCCCTTACCTTGTCTTTGGTGGTGCACTCCTGGCACTCACAAGTAAAGAAGTAAGAATCTCTTAAGCGGTCATTTCTGTCTTCTGTTGGGTACAGTAGATCGATGTAGCTGGTAAAAACCTACAGGGTCCAAAAAGGGAGAGCTTCAGTCTGGTACAGGCACACTCAAACTTGATCATTTCTGAGCTCTGCGCTCATTTGGCCTTGCCCCACCTGCAGGGACGGAGGATAAGGAGGGATGTGCTGTCTCCTGCCCAACGCTGAATTCCTAAACTGAGCGGCCACCTAATGTTGTCCCCCTTCTCAAGGCTAAGAAAAACAATCTATAGAATGAAGGAGCCCCTGAAACAGGGACACTGGAGGGTTGAAAGGATCCCCGCTTCCCTCCACCCCAAAGATAGCAGCTGGGGGTCTGTCCCAGCAGTGGCCGCTTTGGTCTCAGATACAAACGCAAAGGGCCCTGGGCAAAGATTCAACTCAACCTCAGGGCGGGGCCTCTGTGTAGCCTCTTTTATTTCACAACCTGGAAAGGCGCAGCTGCCTTCATGGCCGTCCTTCTGGGTGTGCGCAGGGCAGGGCATGAACACACACAAACTGCTACTGAGTTTCTCTTCCCACATCAGCTGGCAATAGGACAAGAAGGTCTGTGTGGACCCAAAGTCAGCGGAGGGAACACCCAGCTTCTAGGACATTCCTGGCTGCTGCTGCCGTGGCAGATCCTGGTGCCCGGGGCTGGGGACTTGGAAAGTTTCCCCTTTGGCTCAAGGGGTTCTCCTGCCCTGGCCTCTTCCTACCGGGGTCTGTAACTGAGGCTGGGAGCATATGGAGGAGACCAGCATTTAGATGTCCGTTTTCTGCTCACGGGGACGGCCCTGGCTGCTCATCCCGCACAATCAGGCGAATGTCTGACTGAACAGATGGGTTTCACAGAGCCGCGGTGTGCCAGTGACTGCAGGCACCACCAGGCAGGCAGGACAGGGACACGCACGGGGCAGCCAAGCCCCTCCTGACCCACGGACACGCCGGGCGCACTCTGACACCCAGGGAATGGTTCCTTCTGTTCTGAAGGGCAAGTAACCCCCAAAGCACTGACTTTCCCAAAACGAGGTGATGGTGTTTCAGATCTGTGAGAAAACGATGGCGGAGGGAGACGGCAGCCAGCCCTGCCCGGCCTCCAGGGCCACGGCCTGCCTGGTGGTCTCGGACAGGACTGATGGACACAGTGCAACAAACAGAGGGTCCAGAAGATGGCGACAAAGGCCACAGCTGTACCAGAGCTCCCGCCTCAGACAGCGTAGGTGACAAACGCCCCTCTGTCCAGTCAGTGCTGGGGCCTGGGACACTGACTGACTGGTGACCACACTTGGGCTGACTGCAACTGTCCTTTTCGGCAAAGAGGCATCAAGCTCCACAGGCCTTCAGAAACCTGGACGCCGGGCCCAGGGGGACACCCTAGTTGGGGTGGATTTACCAAGGGGTAGAGAGGCTTCAGCTCCCAGTTCAGCTGTGGACTAGTTAACACTTTCTACAGAAATCAAAGCATTTTAGTTTGTTTACCACACAATTATATTTAAATTTTAAATATCCAGACATATCTCTTAAAATAGTATTACAAATTATTAAACTAAAATTTAACCTAAAATGTGTGACTACATCCCTAAAAATTCATATGTCCCATGAGGGATTTACTTAAGAAAATGGAGCACACCACAGCAAGTCACCAGGCCAGCCTTTCTGAGATGAGACATCTTCTAAGGTCATGGGTGAAGGAAAAGCGAATCACCGAGCAGGTGACCTTTCTCTTGGTGTCCCTAAGTTAGAGAGGGAAAAATGGTGCCCCGTGACCTCAGGAGACTTGTACTTCTACTGTGAGTACTCACAGTGGGCCGTCCAAGTTACACTCCTAAAAAGTGACCTACAACCTCAAGTTCAGATGTGGGACTGAAATGACACGGAAGGTGGACGTGCCACTTGGGCTGGTTGCCCTTCAGCCACTTCAGGGCTGCTTGTTCTCTTTCACTTTGGATCCTCTGCAGTGGTAAAAACAGGCAAAAAAAAGGGGGGCGCTCAAACTCCATTGTTTGGCAATAGAGATACAGACTTGCAGGGGCCACATGCTGCTTTTATCTGGGCTTTACTTGCTTATCTGTGGTGTGGGACATTGCAAAAAGTATGCACAGACCCTTTTTTCTCTAATTAGCTTTTGTTAGTGTTTGTGTACTTAAGGTGTGGTCCAACACAACTCTCACTCTTCCAATGTATGGCAGAAAAGAAAAAAGACTAGACACCCCTTTAGAGTTTATAGAGAACCACAGTTTTTATTTTGGCCCTCTCTTTTCACTCTAAATCTCTGTTGATCTTGGGGAGGAATTTTTTCCTGTTTCATCCTGACTAAAAATGGAAAAAGCAAGCCCCTCGTGGAAGCCCCCAAGTGTGGGATTCCAAGCCACAGGTCACACATCTGACCACAGACCCCCCTGTGGGCCTGACTGTTGGAATCATTCACATCCAATTCCACTGCAAGGATTCGGCTACAGTCATTTTAAAAGAGCTGTCTGAAGCCCACGGCCACAGCCACCTGTGGCCATGAACTCACCTCCTCTCCTGGGTTGATTTCCTGCACAGCTCTTACTTCTGCCAGGGTCCCTTTGTAGGTCACAATGACATTGGGGCAACAACTATGATTCATCAATGCCACACTGTTGATGAAAAGAGAAAAACCCAGTTTGAGGTAGACAATTAGTCTCCTTGGCTATAGATTTGCGATGTTAAAGGAATTGGATTTTTGTAAGACATTAAAAAAAAAAAATCTAAAGTTGGCCAACATATTCTAAGAGGTTGTTCTGTATGCATTTATAATCCTAACATCTAAAACTTTAACTACGTTGAAAGGTGGAATCCACAATTCAAAACAGTGGCATCTAAGCCAAAAGTAAAAAACTCACAACAATAAAAACAACAAATGCTACGGACAGTCCTTCCTGATAGGGGCAGCTCTGGGAACCCAAGGCCCTCAGCTAATTGCGACTCCACCATCCACTGTCAAAGACAAATGGATCGTCATTTTCCAGCAGCTTTTTGTATTAGTGGATTACTTCTCACATGTTTTCTTCAAATGTTGAGAAATGCCAGCTTCCTGGGGGAAGGAGGGCGTGTGATTTCCCGAGACCCGGAGATGCCTGTCTGAGTTTCTCTGCACCTCAATTTCCTCATCTGGAAAATTGGGACATGACTGCTCCTGCTGCTCACTGTCTGCTTTTCAGGGACAGCGAGAAGGAGAGAGATTCGCCTATGAGAGGTGCTTTGAGCTTTCTGATTATATCAAGGTCAAAGTTCTGAGAACAGAAATTTCTAAACTACGGGGAAAAAGTGCTTGATCTCTTAAAATGCTGCCTTTGAAATCACAATGCCGACATGATTTCAACCCAAAGGGATTTTTCCCCCAATTAAAACTGCCTGGAAACTGGGGCTCATGCTCCTATGGGCACTCACAGCCATGCTTATCACTGCTCTGGTGGCCAATGTCATCTGCCTGACCCTTCAGAGACCACAGCTCCTCTGCCTGCTTACCCCGCTGAGAATACAAAAAAGCAAAGGGGTTTGGAAGCCTGGTGAGGACGAACTGCTCCGGGTTTGCTGTGGCCACGGGGGAGCGGCCCTCCTCCACCTCCTGGCCGCTGGAGGCCTGAGTGTAGTGCGTGGTTGGCCTTGTGCCCCTGACAAATAGGCAGCCACTTCCCGCTCTTGTCCTTGGGGAGCTGCCTCCACCCTGCACCAAAGCCCACCCGCTTCCCGGCAAGTGATGCACAGGGAATCAGGCCCCAGGAAGTCTGTAAACAAATGCATCCAAAAGGCAGTTGTATTAAACGAAAAGCATATTTCTAGAGCCATCTTGCAGAAGTAGTAAATAATTCCTTTCAAGACAGACTTTGAGTATCTTTTTAATGGGGGGATGCACTCAGGCAAAGACCCTAAAAACAACTCGTATTCTTAGTTTCATAATTTTCTTGGCAACCACTGAAAGAGGTGAAGCCTCCAACAATACCACTTTTCATCTTTCTTCCAGTCTTTAAGATACAGAGAACAGAGATACTCAAGAGTTCTTTTCAGTTCTGAAGGTGGCAATACAAGATTCTTTTTAGGGTACAATGCCCCTTCACTTTTTCTTCTTCCTTTTCCCAAGGGTGAAAGTCTAAAAGAGCCTCTCCCCAAACATGCTTCTTTCCTCACCATCTGATTTCAAAATGCAGGAGATGCTACTCTGGCCTCAGGGGCAGTTAAGATCTCACAAGCGAACTTTTTTGGCTCTTAAGTTCAAGAAAGCCTGAGACAGCTGCTCATGAGACACACACCAGTACAGACACTTTTCTTTCTGACCCACACAATGCACAGTGCCTGGCAGTGAAACACACACACACCAGGAGCAGACACGTCATTCAGGGCAAATGCACACGTGTTAAGAGTTTCCTACGTATACTTCAGGCCACTGTAGTATATATTTTAAGCACATCTCTCTAGATGGAACTAACCCACAATGTGGATTATTCAGAGGACGACAGGAAGGGTTTCTTGGCTCTACCCAGGAAGGGAGAGCTTGATTTCAGGGGACTGAAGCATTCTGGAAACGCTCATTCCACCAGAGAGACAATGGCACAGCCATTCTTGGCAATTTATTAAAGTCAGATTTATAAAGATCTCCATTTGCCAACGGGCTAGCCTTTGTTGAATTACTCCAATAATCCTGAAGCAGAGAGAAAAATGCTATAGTTCTTTGAAATTTTTCTCTAGTTCACTACTTTAGCATATTCTCTCTCCAAATGGTGCTGTTTCTGTGCTGGTGTTTTTTGAAAAGGACAGATGGAGAGGCAGTTCATACATTCTCTACACAAGCCTATGGCCAATTCTTGGTTAGCAATTAATGTTTCACTTTGAGCATAAGAAACCCAAAGATTTCCACAACCACAGATATGTGGAAAGCAAATTTCTCAGCAGAGCACGGGCTGTTCCTTCTATGCACACTATGAAATATTCCTTAATAACAACTCTCTGCCTAGCAGGACTTAACAAGCAACTGTTCTCTTAACTACTACCTTCAGATCCTTAAGTGTAGGGGAAATATTTTGAAATCTGGCAGATTAAAGAGCTGTTTTAATTCACGTGGAGTTTCACGTCTGCCACATGCAGTTAGGTGGATTATTTAAAAATAAAAAAAAAATCAAATTAGTGTTAAATAAGTAAAAAGAAAGAAACAAAGTCAAACTTAGCCTACTCTGGAAATATCGCTGATCCCAGATGAGAAAGTTCTTCATCTTCGATCGTGAAGCCATTACAGTTAACCTGCAGTGAGAATGAGGGAGGAGAAAGAAAGAAAAAAAAAATGAGCTAAAGCTTCTCTCTGGATAGAAATAATTTCTTTAATTTTGACCTTTAACAAATTAACTAAAAAAAATGTTCTGGCTGAGTGGTTTTAAAACCTTTATTTTGGTTATGGTATCCTTTGTTGAAACAAGATTTATTATCAGTCCCACATGTAAGTAGCTAAAAGCAGAACTGTTAGGGCTGAAGCACCCCTTAGGGTAGCCTGCTTATTACCTAAATATGGTATTACCTAAAAAGGGCTCCCCAAGCCCCATGGGCTGAAGTCTGCACCCTTACACTGGAGTCAGGGTACCTGGAGTCTAATCCCAATTATGCCACAGCTTTGTTGCATGATTTTGAGCCCAACAGAGTCTCTCTGTTCTTAGAGAAAGAATTCACCTCCACCAAAGCCTTATGAGGGGCTAAACCTTAAAACTCTTACTCACCTGATCTAACTGCTGTGCCTCAACCTGAGAGGCAGAGGGATGGAGGGCCTAAAGCTAAGGGACTGAGACCTTGCCTTTCACGTCTCAGCCAAATCCAACCTCTGGCCACTTTCTCATCTTTTAAAAGAAATGCTGCGTTGAGAACTAGCAAGGGCAGCCCTCACCATTCAGGAAGCCTACGTTAAAGGAAGCTGGCTGAAAATAAGGACTATACGTGCCCAATTTCTACAGTGTTCTATAAATTCATTCTCTCCATAGGCATTTATTGAGAGCCCTTATGTACTGTGCTCAGAAAGATGAACAGGCCGAAATCTGTGGCCTCAAAGAATATCCAGCCATGGAGAGACGATTTGCTGGGTGTTCTTCATATGTACCTAAAATGTCAGAACTGGAAGAAAATTCAGTCTCTTCACTTTTTAGATGATGAAACTGAGGTCAGAGAGGAGTAGTGACTTGTCCAAGATCATAAAGCTAATTGGTAACAAATGCTGAGAACCTGCGTCAGCCCACGGTGCTCGGCAGGCTCTGTCTGTGAAGCACCCACATCGAATGATTCCATCCCACTCCTTTCCATAGCTGGAGATACCCCACTGCTGCAATTCTAGCCAGTAGACGGCCTTTGTAAAACCAGCACTACTCTGGACAAGGCGGTGTCCTGGGTACTAGCTCCTAATTCTGCAACATCCGTCCAGCCTCATTATGACCACCTTCTTTATAGATGTGAAAACTGAGGTTTAGGAAGCTTTAATAATTAAGTGATTCGTTTGAGGACATTTAAGTTGTCAGTGGCAGGAGTTAGAATTCAGACTAGATATTCTGACAGCAAAGTCTGTTTTCTTCACACTACTCCACATTTCTTCTAAAATTGGTCAGGTCTATTAAAAGTTAATGTGGTAATTTTACGTAAAATTAAAGGGCTGATGGCAAAGGCTTGGAAATCTTGGTACACACAGAGTTAAGGGTTATAATGGGTTGGATGTGCAGAATTTACAATTCAAAACAGATACAGGAAAATGGGAAGGTGTTGTGGATTAGTAAAATAATATACAGCCTTTGAAATCTTGAGCGGTTGGGCATTTCTAAGTAAGTGAAGACTAGGATACTACTTTTTTTTTGTTTTTTGCAGTTTTTGGCCGGGCCGGGTTTGAACCTGCCACCTCTGTTATATGGGGCTGGCACCCTACTCCTTGAGCCACAGGCGCCGCCCCTACCATACTATTTTTTGTGCCAACTCCAAGTACCCTGACCAAGTCTGCCACAGGGACCTTAACCAACAACCATTAGCCAATGACCATCAGCCAACCATTAGGTATGAGTAAGTTAAGGTTTTCAGTCATTCAACAAAACTTTTTGGAGCATGACCTATACCTTGTACTTTCCTATCTACCTATAATCTCAGACTGGATACTAACACACCTTAGAAGAGTCTTGTATCCACAAAGGACCATGAATGTTTGCAGAATAAAAGAATTAGTGAGAGAATTTAGCAATAATTTTCAAAACTGAAAGCTCCTGACTACCCAGGGAAACAGGATTCTCCTTTGCTGTGGGTCCTTCCTCCTCAGCAAGCTCCGTCCCAACCATCCTAACTCCAGGTTCCTCCAGGCTGGAGCTCTGCTTGACCATCAGTCTCTTTATTCCCTCCCCCTCCTCCTTCTTTCCTGCGGCAGAGTGTGCGTATTTCTTCATAAGCTAAGGCTCCCATGAGCGTTAAGAGTCATTACCGCTCCTTTCAGGGAGGCGGTGATCGTGTCTAAGCCAAATTGCATAGCAATTTTCCTGCCAGCTTTCCCTCCCTTCTGAAATATCCCTAGAGAAGAAAAGTGAACTTGCAATGTTAAGAAAAATGCACGGGCCACAGTCCTTTTTTTCAAGTCAAATCAGACATAAGTGCCTTGCTAAAGCTATTCTTATAATTAGCATTTAGACTAGATATAGGGTGCACACCAAAGATATACTTCCCAGCCGGGCATACGTTTCCAGTGAATTGCATCTTGATGCTGTCAGAAAAGTGCAGTCTCCTTCCACTGTCAGTTGTTGCTGGCCATAAGTTAACCCACAATAGCCGCCCATGGACCAGGCAGAGAAGGGCTCAGAGGCTGGAACAGCAGACTTGCAGTTGGGGGCACAGAGGCAGGACCAGTGGGTGAGATGGAGCTTCAGTAGCATTTTCCATTTTTGCTTTAAAGTTTTTTGAGGAATACTAAGTGGGGATACCAATTTTTTCAAATTTACATATGAGAAAAGTATGTATATGTATTTGTGTGTGTACATACAATCTCAGGATGGATGCTGATTTGATAAATATAAAGTGGGAAAAAAAGGAATTATCTACAGTTGTATGTGTGAGTGGATATGTGTGTATATACATTCTTTTTTTTTTTTGTGGTTTTTGGCCGGGGCTGGGTTTGAACCCGCCACCTCCGGCATATGGGGCCATAGCCTCACTCCTTTGAGCCACAGGTGCCGCCCTGTATACACTCTTTTTAAGGTATACAGATATCCTAGAGTTTTTGTGTTAGTCCAAATTTTAAAGACTAGGTCATTTTCACTATAAATATACCTTACTTGTGAGATCAAGTGGTTTGATTTTTGGTTATGAAAATATGGTTCCATGTCTACCACATGGACATTGAGCGAACCTGCTGGGCAAGTATCACTGCTGGAAGAAAAGTTCTCTCTTTTCAGAACTAGAAGGGAAGAGCAGATGCTTTATTTCATCTCTCTGCTTTTTCATATAACCATGCCTCATCTAATTCAGAAAAACAATTATGTATCCAGCTTTTGAAACAATTAAAGAGAAGTCAATTCTTCGATTTTTCACTATCGGCCAAAACTACTGTCTTAGGATGCTTAGGGAAGAATGGATAAATCCAGAATAGAATATGAAAACCAGGAAGGTTTTCCATTGCTTCTACCTTAACACTCATGCCTTGGACCCAGTTTTTTCTTTTATAAGTAACAATGCAGTTTTGATGATGACAGTCACGTAATTGAAACATATCTAACTAAACATCAGGTTTATAAAGGAATTCATCGAATTATTAACAGTAGTTCTCTTGAGGGGTTGGAATGCGTAGAAGTGAAAAAAGACTCACCTCACAATTTTTAAAGTGTGTACTTCTTACCTTTTTCTTCTTCTTAGTATTTAAGTTATACATGCACACTGCAGAAATTTCAAAATATTTATACTCACCAAAAAACCCAGATTTTTCCCACAACTCAAAGATAATTATGAGCTTCTATTTAATCTTTAAGTTATGTCTGCATATTTTCATATTGTATACACTCTTTCATCCTACATCTTCTCACATCTTTACACAATCTTTGAAATATAACTTAAAAATGCTGGCTTGGTGCCTGTGGCTCAACGGGCTAAGGTGCCAGCCACGTACACCTGAGCTGGCGGGTTCGAATCCAGCCCGGGCCCGCCAAACAAAGACGGCTGCAATCAAAAAATGGCCAGGCATTGTGGCGGGCGCCTGTAGTCCCAGCTACTTGGGAGGCAGAGGCAAGAGACTCGCTTGAGCCTGGGAATTAGAGGTTGCTGTGAGCTGTGATGCCACGGCACTCTATCCAGGGTGTCAGCTTGAGGCTCTGCCTCAAAAAAAAAAAAAAATGCTACATAACCTTCCATCACATGGTCTATGCTGCACTTTACTTAACCAAACTCCTACTACTGGGCATTTGTAATAGTTCCTTTTTCTTTCCTTCTCCCTTTTCCCCCTTACTTTTCTCTCTTTGTCCCTTTCCTTTTTTCCTTCATCCCTCCTGCTTTCTTTCCTTCCTTCCTTTGGTTTCTAAAAGAATCCTACAATAAATAACCGGTACATAAATCTCCATCCATAATCTCCAATTATTTCCTTAGTGTGGATTCCTGCAAACGGAGTTATGAGTAGAGAGTAGAGGCTCACTCTATTCTAAGACAAAACCATGTACCTATCCACCTAAGCTCTTTGATACACTTATAGGCTGGAGGTTCTGGCCAGACAACATAGCTGTTTGCGCCCATAGAGCAGAATTACAACATTTCTCTCTCTGGGAAGGTCACCTTCAGCTACATGCCCAGCTTGTAGAGGAAAATGCAAGGGGATGCAAGAGCAAAAAGTCTGGTCTAGCAAGTCAGGCCAGTAAGAGCCACCCTGCAGTACCTGGGAGACTGGGCCTTCCTGGAAGCCATGCAGTACCTGGGAGATTGGGCCTTCCTGGAAGCACGGCTGCACCTTTCCTCCTTTGTACCAAGGATGCCCAAGCCTTTGGCTTGTCAGTGGCCTAGTTTCTAATGCTCTAACCACTCCCAAGTTGCTCTTGCTTAGAAGTCTCTCTAATTTTTTTTAATATATCTGATGTTGGCAATCCAAGGCTTCTCCAAACAAGACTTCTTTGCAACTGCCAGGAAAGGCTTTCCACACCTAGACCCATGTGGGCCCCTCTTGCTGGTGACTGTCTCTCCTTGGGCCATCAGAGAGGGCCTCCTTCTCAGGGATATCTATATGCACCTCTGTTTCATCAGTGCAGCCTTGGTAAGAGTAAAGGACCTCACAGATAGAAAGGCACTTGCCATCAGACTAGAAGGTTTAAGAAAAGTAAAATGTAATGTAGGAACTTCAAATAGTCATTTCTTTGCAAGGAGCTTAAAGTATGCCAGAGTATAAGGGCACTGGCAACTCCTTTGTTTTCATGAACTCTCTGTGTCACAGAGGCAGAGGCGATTTCCTACACTCCACCCATCAAGGAGGGCCAGTGCAGAGAGGACCTTAATCTGCTCAAGGTCACCCAGCAAGGCTATGGCAACACAGGGTACAACTGGTCCATAACCCTGTCGTCAGGTAGATGCCACCGTTCTGTTTCCATTCATCTTCACTGAGTGTGTGCTGGGGCAGGGAAAGGCCAGGCTAAGTGTTACCTGCCACTGGCATCCTTACCTGTGCAAACAGCACTACGAGGCTGTCGTTGTCAGGGAATTCCAGGTGCTTGGAGTAAAAGTGATGGAGAGCAGCAATGTCACTCTGAATCAACTCCTTCTTCTCATTGTCTAACTTATCCAGATCTGTGGATAAACAGTCCACTATTTACTGGATAGACAACTCTACTGGCTACATCCTTTTCTTATTGTAAATAGCATGGAGGAGAGGAGGGAAAAAAACCCCATGTCCAGCTCCCACAGAACATTCTTCTTCTCACTTGATCTAACTGACAAACCCTTGGGGAAGCATGCCATTTCTTTCTTTTCTTCCTTGGACAACCGGACGTCACTTAGGATGTGAGATTTCAACTGACCATTAGCAATGACATCAGGAACAAGTGGCAGTGACCAGCCTCAGTTTGGTCAAGGACCCCCGCAGTTGAACCTGGAATCTGTGTCCCGGTCAAGCAACCAGACAGTCCCTGATGTAACACCTTTTGTTAAGGACATCAGCTGTTTACAGGACTGCAATTCCGCAAAGATGCAAAAGAATTCAGCCTGCCAGGAGAGCCAGCAGGGGACAGCTTGGGATGCAAGAATTCATCTTGTGAGTTCCCATCTCCCTTAATTATTACCTAATAATCCTGTCAACTCAGGGGGAAAAAAAGCATTTTTCAAAACAGTACACACATCAAAATGAAAACTAGTAATTAAAAAATCACTGCCCCTGCTAAGAGCACAAGGTACCCCTCCCATTCTTCAATTCCCCCTGAGCCACATTAGATCAGGGGCTGAAAGAACTGCCCCCTGGTCACAAGAAGACTTACGTGATTCGAACTCCTTCACAGCTAACAATTTTTCTGAAGGTGTTCCCTCTGGGTGGATTTTCTAGTAATTGGGGCAGGGGGGAAAAATCACACAGATACAGATTTTAACAACCTGTGTAAAAAGTAGTGCTTTTACTTTTACATCAGCATGAAGAAAGAGGAAAGATGCTCAAGGAAGTACAGAAAGCCAGCAGCCGAGGGGTCCACCACTCGGGCTCACTAACATCCAAATCCAGAAGCCCTTTTAAGAATCTTTTAAAAATATCTGCAGTGTTCCTAATATCCTGATGATACTGTGCACACAGTAGGCTCAAAAATGCCTGTAATGGGAAAGAACAGGGCCGGAAAACAACTTTTTAGGGCCCAAACTTAAAAGGACTGAGTCTATAGACAAACCATCCTATTTATTATTTCTCCTTCTAAAAAGGAACAAAATCAAACCCCCCATCCATTTTACACTTTCTTTAAGCATAGGCTAACATGATCTCAAATTCTGTGTTTCAAAAAGAACACTTTTGGTTGAATCTGTGAGCCCGGATTCACTTTAAACGTGTTGCTGGCTTTGTTCTAGACACCCCAAGAGGAGCTAACAATAGTAAACCCGCTATGCTTTGAGAACATGAATAAACTTGGTGTTGACAAGAGTTCAAAGGCAGAGCTCAGGAGCTGGCCTGAGGCCGTGTCTTTGTAATCTGGCTATTCAATTTGGGGATACAGGTGGTCTACCAGGGCGCTCTCACCTCCCTAGTTAACATGTTAAGCTTCCCCTTGGTACTTTGGTAGCCTGTCTCCCCTAATCCTTTGCAAGCTACTAGAATACAAATGGCCTGTTTTTTTAATCATCAACTCCTATGGAGATGAAAAGATGGGCAGGTAACTTTCATTTAATACACTATTAGTACTAGTAGTAATTATAATAAAAGTTGAATGAAACTAGTATAAACTCATCATAGCATTCAGACTACCCTCCTGGTGCCAAAATATTTCAATAGTTCTTTTTGAGAGCAGAAATCTTCCATTCATGGGATGCATTTCTATAAGATTAATAAGTCATCTCGCCTGGGAGAGCTTTTCATTCAGGAAAGTATACAGGCTTCTTCTGAACTCTTAACACAACACTGTAAGTAACATCAATAAGTTACCGCCAGTCCTCCGGAGATGTGCACAGATCTAATTTGAGGGCTTGCTGACCCTGGCACCTCACCAGTCACACCATTTCCACTGACTCGATCTTTCAGCCCAAGCTACTCTGCATAAATTTAAAGATAACTTATTACAGATCCCAAAGTCAACCTTCTCCAGGGAAAACAATTCCGATTTTTTAAGTCTCCCTCTACAGGCATCCCCTGAATGGCTTTGGTTAATCTGAGCTGGTGAAGTGGCATTTCAGCAAGCTCCTGACCTAAGCTGAACATAATGGAATGCTGACCTCAGAGTTCAGAAATGTTCTACTTCTGTTTACGCAGCCCAGGACTCTAACTCGGTCACGGGCAGACATATGCTAATCATTATAATTACATTTGGGCCTAGATAACGAAAGAGGACAGTTTTAACATGGGAGCATCCAGGAGGTTTAAGGTAGATGTGGGTAAAATTTTAGCTTTAAAAGACTTCCAGTGCAGAGGCCTTGCCAACACCTTCTCCACCAACACGGAGGAGCCTTCCAAGCGCCAGGCTGCCTATTTCATCGGGCGACAAGGATAAGTCCTGTGGTGTTTTCTTATCCTTTTTTTAGTTTGAGTCTTCAGAGATCAGATTTCTGATTATCATGCAATGAGTAAAGACTGATGGGAGTAAGGGGGAGAACAGTCAGTCTGGGCATCATCTTTAAAGAAAACTGTTGAGGGCTATCATCTGTTTCCATCAGGCCACCTCTTCCTTCCCCTGCCCACTGCTGACTCTCTTCTCCTCCCCCCTTTTGATCTGTTTCTATCTTTTCACTCTGTCTCTTCTTTGCATATGCCATCATCCTGTTGTTCCTTCTAGCTCCTCCTCTGTGAATGGGCTGCACTCTCTATGTCTGAAAGAAAAGAGGGAAGACTCTTGAAGCTGCTTGGGCCAGTCTGGTTCCCTAAGAAGCTCTGATTATTTTTGTTCAAGTTTTTCATGCTGTGTTTTCCTATGTAAACCTGTCTTTAAAAAAGCTCAGCACTGCTTACCCTAACCAGGAACCAACGCAGCAATATCCTAACTGCACAGGCCACACAACTAAGCAGACTGTGCCTGGGATATTTTTCCCACCCCCCGTCCACATGGATATGATAGGAAATGGAGTCTAAGGAGGTTCAACAAGAGACAGTTCAGTTACTCATCTTTCTGACCTTTAAGAGCAAAATAAAAATAAAGTGCATTTGAACATTATCCCATTTCCTCACCTGTTTGGCCAGAATCCTTGCTGTGAGTCTTACAGTCTCTGAGGGATTCCAGTTTTCCCCAAAAACAACCATGGGAGAACATTCCAGTTTGTGCATGGGCCAATCTTCTTTCTGGGAAGATGAAAAAAAAGTATTAAAAACACCACACACACTGGAATAAAGTGTGAGAATAGAGGATGCAGTATGTCTCCCGAGTTAAGGTCAAGTAAAATATGTTTCCTTTTGGAGGACAAGAGGACGCTCACAAACACTAACGATAAAAACATCTTTTAAGATAGATGTGACTGTGTAACCTTGACTTGGGCCTGGTCAAGGTTGTTTAGATGTAAAAATGTGCTTGGTGTTTGTTTTTTTTTTTTCTTTCAATAAAGCATCTCGTGGCTTTCTGCGGGCCTTCATTATTCCAAACAACTCATATACCATTCTCCGTGCAAGCCGTCAAGTGGCAGAGGTGAACAATTTGGGTATTAGCCATTGATCTGGCTCTGCTGTCACATCAACAGGGACCATTGACTCCCACAGGACTCGGCCCCTTTCACAGGTGATTTAAAAGAAAAAAAACATCACAAATGAAGGATTTGTCAAGAGTAACCATTGGCAATGTTCAGAAATACAGACTTCCCAAAGATTCATTTGATAAAACAACTTTATTTATTTATATATTTAATATTTGTTATTCCTTGCTATCACATGTCCTGAAGCCTTTATGCTCTGTGGAAAGGCGCTGTCCCCGGAGGGGAGCAGATGCCATCGCTGGAGATGGGAAGATGGAGGGAAGAGAAAACACATGGTGTTTTGGGTGCCCAGGGAAGAAAGTACTTTGAGGACCAGGGCAGAAATGAGACACCAGCGCTGGAGACAGGTTTTGTGAGAGATGACCAAGAAGTAATTCTCACTGACTTTGTTGTTTTGTTTTGTTTTTTCTTTTTGAGACAGAGTCTCACATATGTCGCCCTCAGTAGAGTGCCATGAAGTCACAGCTCACAGTGACCTCCAACTCTTGGGCTTTAGAGATTCTCTTGCCTCAGCCTCCCAAGTAGCTGGGACTACAGGTGCCCGCCACAATGTCCGGCTATTTTTTGTTGCAGTTGTCATTGTTATTTAGTTATTTAGCTGGCATGGGCCAGGTTCGAACCCACCAGCTTTGGTGTTTGTGGCTGGCTCCGTAACGACTGACTGCTACAGGAGCCGAGCCTGCTCACGGACTTTGATAGGAGCCAGTTTCTATCAAACTGGTGGAGTGAGGCAGGGAGAGACTCCTGGGAGTGGATCTGAGAGAGAATGAAGGAGACACAAGTTGGCTGGATGGGGGCACAGGCTTGGGGAGAGGAGGGTTGAGGGAATTTTCTTTTCAGATGGGAAATATCAGATACTGCCTCTCTCACAGTGGAAATGGATACTGTCCTGCGCTGTCCCCAGCCTTCTGCAGCTCAAAAATGGCCAAGTCTGTTCTTCTAGATGCTCAGACCAGAGCCCTAGGGTCCTCCTTGGCGCTGCTCTCTCCCTCACACTCCATCCACATCTGACTCTGGCAAATCCCGTCTCTGTCCTGTCAAATCTCGTCACTTCTTCCCTCCTCCACCTCTCTACTCCTGCAGCCCTGGTGTCTTTCATGCAATAATGGCTGCCACCTTCGAGCTGGTGCCTGCTTCTCTGCTGGCCCCATGGAGTCCACTCTGCAGAACAGCCAGAAGGAGCCTATTAAACAGCACTCGACCAACAGTGCCTGTCCTAGCTCAGAGCTCGCTAACTGCTCCTCATCTGAGACAAAAGGCCTGGAGTGACCTCCAAGGGCACACCTAATGAGAGTTCCCCTCCACCACCACCACCCCCGGCCTCCCACCATGCTCGTTCTCCCTGCCTTTCTGAACACTGGCCCCAGCAGTGGCCTCACTGTGTCTGGAGCACATCAGGCTGTGCTCTTGCTCCAAGGCCTCTACACTTGCTCTGCACTTGGCTGGCACTCTCTTCCCCTGAGACCCACAGGGCTCCCTCCCTCCTTCCACTTCTCCAGCCTCTGCTGCTAAGTCACCTTCTCAAGACACGGGCTGTGATTACCCTGCCAAAACCAGCACCTTCCCATCATTCACCCGTTCCTTGCTTTCCCCTTCTCACCACTTGATATATTACATATTTATTAGTGTTTTTGGTTTAGTATTTGTCTCCCCTCATTAAAATAAAGGAACTTTGTTTTATTTACAGCTGCAACCCCGAAACTACAATAGTGCCTGGCATTCACTATGCACTCCATAAAGCTGAGTGCTGAAAATGAAGTTGTCTCCCTATCCGCTTCCCTCCACCGCAGGCCCAAGAAGGAAGCACACAAGGTCACTCAATGACTTAATGCAGTATGTGACACAGCCCCAAAGCTCAAGTTCTGTGCCAAGATGTTCTGCAGAGTTAAATAACATCATGCTGAATATAACTAGAAGCAGGGAGAGAGAAAATGACAAGAAATGCACATGGGAGAAGAGGATCTGTTTTTAGCCAAAGTCTAAACTGGGAGAACATGGTGATGAGGCGAAGAGGTGAGAACAGGTGGGTCAGGCTCCCTGCAGACTAGTCTGCTCCCTCGCCAGCTGCAAAGCAAAGAGGAAGAGGCAGAGCAGGCCCTCAGATACGTGAGGGAAATGGGGACCACCAGCTGCGGACACGTGGGTTAATTAACAACTATAGACAAGTGCCCACTGTGACCCCAGGAATTCGGGAAAAAAAAAAAGTCCAATGTTAAGACATGAATGATCTCTGTCCTGGATGGGCCTTTAAGCTGTTGGTTTTCTGATTTGTAGGTGGTGAACTCCTAGGACAAAGAAGTTAGATATTAACATGTATTAATATAATCATTAATTGATTTAAACCTGTTATGAATAATACTTAATATCGACATTCATTATTCATTTATGTAAATGTTCTTCAAAGGGAGAAGGGGAGCTAACCACAAAGGCGGCTCTGGGAGGAGAGCAGAGTGCTGCCAACCAGGAGGGACCCAGCGCACTGGCTGGGACTCAGAGAACCTGAGTTTTCATCCCTGCTCTGCAGTGAAGCAGCTAAGAGACCTTATGGAGGCCTCTTTAATCCCTTTGCTCCTAACTTCTTGGCTGTAAATAACATGATCCCTAAGTTACTTAGCAGGTCTAGAATTCCAAGTCTATGATTTTACACCTTCCAACGGTGATAATCAGATACAAAGCTTAATGACTATCAACAAACGTAGACCAAACAGAAATAATCGGGCACTCAGGCGAACACAAAGGATCCAACAGATACTCTACAGGAAGGACTCAGAACAATGCCTGGCACCCAGCGAGCTCTCAACAAATGCTGAAGATCATTCATTCATTCAACAAGCTCCATAAACTGACCCTAGAGGCAGGGTTGGCAGATAAAGTATTTTTTGTTTTTTTTTTTAATTTTAAAGATGAAGGTTTTTGTAACATTCAAAGATCAATCAATGCAATTTACCATATAAAGAGAAGAAAAATACAAAACTTAGGAACAAATCCATAGACACAGAAAAAGAAAAGCACTTGATAAATGA
>CAUYRH010062945.1:0-24880 GCA_963574655.1 Perodicticus potto | reverse complement strand
TTTTCTCCTCTGATGAGAATTGTAGAGGTTGGTGGTCCATGTGTGGTGATGCCACAGTATCCAGTGGGACCTAGGAGTTTGCACACTGTAACATTGGGTCATCACCTGGGCCCAGGACAGCTGCCTGAGCTGCGGCCACCACGGCCAAGCCCCAGGGAGGAAGAAAGGCGAGGGCAGGAACCTCCGCCCAGTGAGATCAGCCATTGCCTTTAAAAAGCTTTCCCTAGAAGGCTCACCCCAAAACATCCACTTACATCTTCTTAGCCAAAACTTAGTCATGTGGAAAATACATAGTTTATGAGCTGAGTGTATCTCTCTGAAAAGTTAGTGTTCTAGACACAGATTAAGGAAGAAGGGCCCAAGCGATGTTGGTTCAGCATGTAACGGTCTTTGCCATAAGTGACAATGCACAGACAGTGTAAGCAGCACACACACACACACACACGTGCGCGCGTGCACACTGCTTTCCCACAAAGGGAAAGACTTCCCTTGTTCAGGAAACATGGTGGGTGATCAGACCTGCACCTGAACCAGGGCCCGCAGTCTTGGCTGCTCAGAGGCTGGGCATGACTACCACCCAGCCCAGGAGCCCAAGTCCAGCCTCAGCAACAGGGGCACTGTCTGTAAAAAAAGAAGCAAAAAATAATCAGAAAGCTGCACTTTTTCTGTTGGTAGCAAAATTACTCTTCATCGCAATAAAATATAGGCCCAGTACAAACCTCAATTAGTTTGCTGAGTCATTACATATTCTTTTTTAAGTATCACCTTCATTTCTGAGATGTTTAAAATTACAGTTGAATTTTGAACAATGTGTGTGTCGGGGGCACCAGCTCTGCCCAGTTCCAAGTCCGCATCTGACTTTTGACTGCACAGAACTCAATGCTGTGATAGCAGCCTTCTGCTCAGCAGCTGCTTTATGGAGGACACTGACAGGTGATTAACATCTGTTTTCTGTGTTCTGCACTTTATTATACAGTGCTCTCACGATAAAGCAAGCTAGAGAAAAGAAAATGTTATTAAGAGAATCCTAAGGAAGAGAAGATGCATTTCCTTTCACTAGGTGGAAGTGGGTCAGCACAATGGCCTTCACCCCCCTCGTCTTCACACTGAGCAGGTGAGGACGTGGGGCCGCAGAGGGCTGGTCCTGCTGGGTCCAGGTGGCAGAGGGGTGGAGAGGGGGAAGGAGAGGCAGGTGTGACTTTCATTTTAAAAAATCTGCGTTATTATTGGACCCACACATTTCAAACGCATGTTCAAATGTCACTTGCTTTTGGAACATAGTTTGGGGACATTTGGATATGACGCTTCAGGTACCAGTTAATAATCGTGCTGTCTACGCTTGCTTAAGAGTACAGAATATTCTGATATAATGCCATTAAATTTTCTGTGACAGGTAGGGCAGCTGAAGGCACATTGAAAGAAGAGGTTGGGAGGAGTCATACATGAGTTTATTATTATTTTTTCAAATTTGAGGTGACGGTCCCCTTCCCCGTGTGCCAGCCCAGCACTGTGCCCAGGGCCTCCCCTGTGCAGTGGGGATGAGAGATGCCCCAGAGCAGGGGTGTTCTCCCTGGAGTGACCCTCCTGCACCTTATTCTTGAACAGTTAGGCTCAGGGCTTGAGGTTAAAGCAAGAATAAGTTAATCACTTGTGTCTTCTTTGGCTAAGCCATTTTTAAGAAAAGGATATGTTTTTTACCTATATATTTGAAATTTGAGCATTTTTTGACAGATAATTATAACTCTTACAAACTCAGGAGATTGCTATTAATCTTTAAATTAGAAAACTTAGAAATAGACATTGTAAATATGGTCTTAAGCAATAAATAATGCATTTTTCCATCATTATTTCTGTTCCTGGGATATTTCATGAGCTACATACACATAATTCAGATATTAAGACATTTGCAATTATAGCCATTTATGAAATGTTTTACAGTATTCTGAAGCCACTGCTGGCCATTATGATAAATAATTCCACCATTCTGAATTTCTATTATAAAACATTATGTATGGTGCTGGAAGATGGTTGTATTTTTTAAGTGTTATTATAAAATAGAAAATGTTAGTATAGGGCCAAGCACAGTGGCTCACACATGTAATCCTAGCCCTTTGGGAAGCCAAGGCAGAAGAATTACTTGAAACCAAGAGTTTGAGAGAACAGAGTGAGCAAGAGGGAAGCCCCATCTTTACAACAAATAGAATGAATTAGGTGAAATGTGATGACAGTGCCTGTAGTCCCCCCTACTCGGGAGACTGAGGCAGGAGGACTTGCGCCCAGAAGTGTGAAGTTGCAGCGAGCTGCAGTGACACCACTGCACTCTAGTCTGGGTGAGGAGAGTGAGACCTTGTCTCTTAAAAAACAAACAAAAAAAAACTATTAGTATGGTGTAAACATATTGGAAAGCAGATGAAAAGTAGAACTACTGATAAATATAATAATTTCATAGTTCCTTCAGCCATTCCACAACTATCAAGTGGCTGCTATACAAGTCAGTCTGGTGTGTGTACCTGCTGTATGATAACCAAAGGCAGAGTTTTCTGGCCGCTTAAGTAGAAAATGCAAGACAAACAGGCATAAACATAGAGCAAATGTGTGAGTGTCTGGTGTCTCCAAGGTGCACAGTTTACTTTAGCAGATGCGCTGCAGTACAGCGGCAGCTAAGCTGAGCCTCATGATCAGAGAGACGTAACTGAGTGTCCAGCTTTACGTCCGTCACCAAGCAGCTCGTGACTCTGAGCCAGCTCCTTCCCACTTCAGATTTCTGCTCTACAAATTGGCCGATGTAGTAGTTCTTTCTAGGTCTATTTTGGAAAAAGGAGTAAAGTGAAGTAAGTCATGTTAGGTGCCTTGCATGATGCATGGTACCTGGCACATAGCAGATGTTCACCGTACACTCTGTTTTCAAGGGCTGACAATTAAGTTCATGAACTTGCCACTGTGTACCTACCCTGTGCACACAGCTCAGTGAGGTCCATAACCTTGGTGCATCAGTGTCTCAGTGCTGCGTTCATGCTGATGTTTTGCAGCATCTTGTGGAGTGCAGTTCATTATTGTTGTTTTGCGTTTTTGCTATCACGAGAATGTCAGAGCTTGAATTAAAACAACATTTCTTGTTAAACTTGGCAAGAGTGGAAGTGAAATTGGGGGCATGTTAGTCCAAGTGTATGGAGATAATGCCAGGAAGAAAACAGCTGTGTACAAATGGATGAAATGTTTTTTCTGAGGGGAGAGAGTCACCGAAGAAGAGAGGTCAGGGTGGCCAGTAACAAGCAGAACTGATGAAAACATTGCAAAACCTGTCAACTGTGTGTCAAAATCATCACCTGACTGTGACAAGTACAGCAAATCAAGTCAATATCGATAGAGAAACAGTTAGGAAACCCTCAACTGAAAATCACCTGAACTTTTTGCCAACTCATGGCTCTTGCATCACGACACTGCACCAGCTCACTCGGCACTGTGAAGGAGTTTTTAGCCAGTAAACAAAGAACTGTATTGGAGCAACCTCCCACTCACCTGATCTGATCCCCAGTAACTTTTTTCTTTACCCAAAGATAAAGGAATATTGAAAGGAAGACATTTTGATGACATTCAGGACATTAAGAGTAATAAGACAATAGCTCTGGTGGCCATTCCAGTAAGAGTTACAAAATTGCTTTGAAGGGTGGAGGAAGCCCTGGTGTGGGTGCAGAGCTTTCCAAGGTCAGCACTTCAAAAGTGACCATAATGATACTCAGTAACCAGTTCATGAACTTAATTGTCAGGCTTTGTATCTTTATATTTTCATTATAGGTAAACCGTGTATTTTTATAGGAAAACTGCATATAATTTATGCAAGTATTAATGTGCATTCAAAATCAGTATATGTGTAGGAAAAAGTTTAGTATCAATATGAATTTTCTTACCATAAACCAAAAACCTAGATAAAGTTGAATATCACAAAGCAAGGATAATGTTGACCATCAAATTTTGACCATTAATGTTAGCAATCAACATCAACATGTTTTGTCTGAATAAGCTTTCTTAACCTAGCAACCCACAACTCACTTTCAACTTAACTGGTAGTTGTTTGGGGTAACATTAGTGATTATTGGACTTTTAATCAGTGCCAATAAAAGAAGGGAGGAGGGAGGCAGGAAAGGAGGTATTTGTAGGTGTCACTTAGTTCGTCTGCTGGGTTCTGGAGGTTGATTTTGCTGGTATTTTCTTTGGGTCTCCAAAGGCAGTGCTGTTGTTTTATTTCTGTGGCTCCTTGTCTTGGCTCAGCGCGGTTTGGGGCACCTGTGGGAAGTGTGACTCGTGGGCTATCTGCAGTCATCCAAGGACTGCCAGACTCACGCACTTACCCTGATCTTTATTCCCCTTGTTTGTCTTATCATCTTCTGGTTCTGTTCTTCCCTGCTTCTTTACTAAAAGCACCCCCAGCTCACCTGGGCATGTAACTTTGAAGGGGCCTGTGACTCTTAAGTTCTGGCTGATAATCCATGAACTAAATATTACGCAGGATGTCTGGGAGAGCCTTCCAGAGAAAGGCACGATATTTACATTCTCTCTGTTTTTCTTCTTGAATGTGGAGGTGCTGGCTGGATGCCAGGAGACCTCCTTGGAGCTCAGAAGGGGCAGGTGGAGCCAAGAGATAGAGAGGCCTGGGCACTGCCACAGCCCCTCCCTGCCTGCATTTATTACGTCTAAACTTTGAAACTGTGGACTTTTCATAAAAGAGGAAAAATCCTACTGTGTTTAAGCCACTATTAATTTGGATTATCTGCCACCCATAGCCTAATCTAATCCTAAAAATAAAACGTGTGAGGTCTCTGTTGAAGATTATAGAATGTGAGCTGTGTTGAAATGTGAATTAACTTTCTCCATTTCAGTCTGTGACATGTCAGCCCTCAAGGTGGACCCTTTGTCCTTGGCAGTGTGTCTGCTGAGGTGTTCTCTTTCTAGCATTGACCTTTCCTGTGAAATCATACCAACATCTCTAAGTATGAGTCACCCTTTATAAATTTGAGGATTTAACTTACTCAAGCGTTGGCATTGTCCTGGATGACGAGATGCGTCCTGGGCAGAATGAAGCCCTTCTCTTTACACAGAGTTCCAGCCTTCTCTGGGAACCTCTGCAGGTCCCCGGAACCCACTTGAACGTTTCAGGGGTGGGGGGGGCATTTCATCTGCTTCAGGGGCCACATTTTTTCTCACAGGTCCTCACAGTCTGCTACCCTTAATTTCCACGGCATTTCTGCTTTTTCCTCTGCCTTCTTTCAAAAGACTATGTGTTTGAAGAATGGAAATTTTGTAGTGGCTTTGGAAGTAGAGAAGGTATTTCTGTATTTTTCCCCTTGGTATCAGGTTTGTTCCGTTAATACAGCAAAGCGGCCAACCCCACGCTCAGTTCTCCCAGCTTCTGCTTCTCACTCATCTGGGCGGCCTCGGAGGTGGTTCAGCTCATCTCTGCCCTGCGGGCCTCTCATCCCATAGCTGCAGCTCCACGCCTGTGGCCCTCCACGGGCAGGCAGCAGAGAGTACAAGAACTAAACAGACCTCACCTCAGAACTGTCTTTCTGTCACTCATCCTGGGACCCGTTGTCCAAGTCGGTGAAGCAGGGATGTCCACACCTACCCGTCCCAAGGCCCCGCAAAGGTGCGTGGTGAGGTGCGCAAGTCTGTGACCTGATTGCAGGCACCTGCCCTGCCATTATGAGCAGTTGTACACTGACTTCTGACGGCCACCATACACACGTGTGCACACACACCATAATGAGGGGGTGTACGCGGTCTCCTGATAGCTACCATACATAGGTGTGCACACATATTGTGAGGGGGTGTACACTGTCTCCTAATGGCCACCGTACACACATATGCACACACACCATAATGAGGGGGTGTACTCTGTCTCCTGATAGCCACCATACACCCGCGTGCACACACACCATTGTGAGGGGGTGTACGTGGTCTCCTGATGGCCACCATACACACGCGTGCACACACACATTGTGAGGCAGTGTACCCTGTCTCCTGACGGCCACCATACACACATGTGCGCACACACCATTGTGGGGGGGGTATGCTGTCTCCTAATGGCCACCATACGCACATGTGCACACACACCATTGTGGGGGGGGTACGCTGTCTCCTAATGGCCACCATACACACGTGTATACATACAATACGCACACAGAATGGTCTAATACTGACTGTAAAATCCAGATGGAATATATGTTCTTTGAGAAGTTTGAAGTGTATGTTAAAGCAATCCTGGCTTATATAGTCTTCGGAGGGTTTATATTTTATACTTCTATGAGGATATGAACAGACTGGTCAGTTAACCTAATTGCATACTGCAGGGTGTAACTAATTCTGAATGCCAAGGCTGCTGGCTGACACCCCAGAGGGCACATGGGGTCTCTGGAGGAAGTTTGCTTTTGCTTCTGATAACTGGTGTCACTTCATTTTAGGATCCAGCTGATCTTATTTAATGGACAAAATAAAGACAGGGCTAACTTCACTGCTTCAGTTTCTTCCAGCTCAGTGGTGCTTTAAGAACTGTGCTAAAAATACCCTGCTCAGCAGAGTGTAACTCTGTATATGATCGCAGTTGACTGTGGTCGCTGTGGACATAAAACATTAATGGCTTCGGGCGGTGCCTATGGCTCAAAGAGTAGGGCGCCGGCCCCATATGCCGGAGGTGGTGGGTTCAAACCCAGCCCAGGCCAAACTTCAAAATAAACTATGGCAAAGTAGAAAAAAAAAAATTATAGCTTCATGACAGCTGCTTCATTAGTTGATGGAGGTCACCTCAATTTAAATAGTTGCTTAAGCTTTTAAAAATTTATCATTCATGCCCCCAGATCACAGTTTGAAAACAGAAACACAAATTGTGCTGGTATGTTGGACACTATAGTTTTATGCTAGTGAAGCTGAGGAATATGCCCTAATATCATTCCTTACAGTTAGTTGGCGTCTAACAATTTTGGCACCATTCCTGGGGGAGAAACCCTTAGTGCCGGTGGGATTTCCTGAAGCTGCTTGTATTTTGGGGGGTTCCCCTGCAGGTGGGTCACCTGTTACCAGATCTAGACAGTGAGTTTCTGGTGCTGCTTGGCCCAGTTTGAGCACCAGCTACCGCCTGTAGCTCTTTTTCTCCCATTTGACTCAGAAACCACTTGTGGAGATGGTAGAACCATGAGGTCTTGGCAGCTGCCAGGAAATGGCCACCTTCGATTCCCACTCCGCCTGCACTGGAGTGAGCAAGACGAGAAACAGAGGTTTTTGGAGTCAATCCCAACATCCTCTCAAGAGCAGTCATTTCCATTTTATATATAAGGAAAGCAATTGAAGGTCGCAGTGATTTACCCAGCCTGCACAGTGCTGACTTCACTGCCCCTCAGGGCTGTGGCTTACAGTGGTTCAGGTTACTGGCTTGTGTCTGAAGAGTTTGATCTTTATTTACTTGAAGAAATTGCGGGCCTACTGCCTTGTGAGAAAACCAGCTCACAGATCATAAATCAGATATTAGATTAGTTTATTTGTCTCAGGGAAAATAGTGAGCATTTCCCTACATACAGTATTTGGGGGAGCGATGTATCCATAAGTTCATGTGCACTTTGAAACCGCACACTATTTTAAATTGCACTTGAACTTCGTGGACACCTGTATTTTGAGATTCCATCAGCACACACACATATGCCCGCATCCCTGGTCTACTGGTCATCAGTGACACATAGGGACGCTGTGGGCAGGAACAGGGAGTTTGGGCCCTCATTTTAATGGCATTTTCACTTATTCACTGTACAATCTTGGGAAATCACTTAACTTCTTTCAGCCTGTTTTTGTTTTTAAAAGAAGGGGCTTCATTAGATAGATCAGAACCCAGCAATGAGCAATGTGTCTGCAGGATCTCTGCCAACATTTCTTAAAATATGTAATGAAAGTAAAAGAGAAAGTCAGTGTAGTGTGTTTGGAGTGTAGGGTAAGTTCTGTTACAGGAAATGTGTGTGTACAGTGTGAATGTGTGTTCGGGGCCCGTGTAAAATGCATTTTTTCAATGTAGGTGTAGTCAACAGTGTGCACGATGTTGGAATAGATGGTCTCCTCTCATCTCCTCCAGTTCTGACGTTCTTTGATTCTGTAAGTTTTCATACACACACACACACACACACACACACACACACACGACTTAATGATTTAAAAAGATTTTCAAAGTTGCATTTTTGTAAAAGAAGTGTGTGTACATATATATTTTTGTATATGTTGTATGCATGGTCTAAAAAACGCGTACATAAAACAAAAAACTGTAAAGTTAATACCAAGATTAGCTCTGGATGATTTTTAAAAATTGTTAGTATTTGCCTTTACATTAGGTAATGTACGTATATTATTTTTATTTTTTAAAAATGTATTTTTAAAAGATTTTCTTGTTTTAAAAGTAATCCCTAATCAGTGAGCTTTTCATCTGGGTGTCCAAGTGGGGAGAAGCCTGGGGGGGTAGGCTGAGGAGGGGAGGTCACTTGCTGGAGGTGGCTAGGGGCTCACCGGGGGGTCACCAAGGGGTTGCCGTTGGGGACAGGTGAGCCCGCCCTTCACGCATCTGACGTGGGCATGCTGCTCTGACGAGGGTCCCATGGTGATGTAGCAAACTGCCGTGGCCATTGGTGGCTTTCCTCACTCACCTCTAGTGGGTTGCAAGGACAGAGCGACTTCTAAATGGGAGTCGTAAGCACACCATGGTCATCAAAGATGGGGCAACCTGTCGCCCGTGTGGTCTTGAGTCCATCCAACTTCAGAGGAACGGATCCCCAACTGAAGCAGAAGGAGGGTCACCTGTGAGGCAGACGGAGCTCAGGCAGACCTCTCGTGGACGTTGTGGGGTCTGTCTCATACCAGGCTGGTGGGAATGGAGGTGCTGTGACTCCACGAAGTATCTCCAAGTCGGTCGCCCAGCAGCCCCATGCACCTGTCTGCACGGCGCCCGCCGCGAAGGTCACACACTTGGTCTGTCCTCACTGTGTCCCAGAGACCCCTGGCCCCTGAAGGCATCTGAGTGGCGCTTTGCCAGAAAGCTACTGAGCTGTATAAAGAAATGATGCTGGTCCTGGTTTAGCGGGTCTGAAACTTCTCAACAGCCACCAGAGCTTTTCAAGACCCTTCCCACCCTCGCAGGCCGACGTGCAAACCATCTCTCTCCACTCAAGTATGAATCCCCAAAGCCTCCAAATGCACTTGTGCACTCGCCCAGCCTCCAAACTATTAAACTAAACCTCTGGGCCGGGAGGGTGCCCATGCTGCTATCTCTGCAAAGCACTGCTACTGTTGTGGTTTTTGTTTAAGATACCTTTTCCGGACCACTACCTACTTAATCTGTAACGCATTGGCTCATGAAAAAAATGCCCATTTTATTGAACGATGATGCTTTATTTGTTAGACCATCAGTAGCTGGGTTTGATCGCTCCGTGTGGAAACTCCCTTGGACAGTTTCTGAGTCTTTCTTGATAAACAGAGCATCTCCAGCTTCCGCCCTACGGACCTCGCGATTGCACTGCTATGTCTGGACTCAGGAAGCCCCTAGGGAGGCAGGTGCGTACAGAGCTCCTCCTTGGGGTTCTCAAGCCAAAAAGGAAATAAGACGCTCTTATTTGATGGAGGGTTCCTATGTGTAGAAATTTAATGGATTTGTTCTTACCTCCATTCTCTTTTTTTTCCTTGAGAGCTACCCCCGTAGAGGCCACGCATGGGCTGGCCCTGAGCCTGGTACTCTGTTGGGCCAGCAAGGGTAAGACCCAGGACAGACGCACTCGGTTGAAACCCAACAGAGGCCAAAAGCTGGGCCTCTTGTGCTGTGGGGTTTTCTGTTTTTCGTCACTTATTTGATCTAAAATTTCAAAAATAACTTTGGCAAAACAAGAATTATGGCAGGAGACAGGCAGGCATGACAGAGCGCTGCGGTGCTCGTCCCCAGGTGAGGGGCTGGCTCAGCCTCCCAGTTGGAGGGGACATGGGGCTGTTTTTCTTGGTCACACTGCTACCTTCTTGTCTGCAAAATGGAAAATTGTCTGTAATGAACATTAAAGCTGAAAAGATTCATTACTTCTATATTATCTTTATCTTGAATGTCCTTGACCAGGAGCTGGGAGGATGAGAGATTCACCCCAGAAACTGCACACAGGGTGCAGCCATCCAGTTTAGCCAGCTCCGTTTTCCTGGGCCTCACAGACACAGTGTTGTTTTCAGAAGGAGGGTCTGTGGCCACTTTTCCAGCAGCACGTGCTTGCTTCGTGTCTCTGAGCCACGTCTTGGTAACTTGTGCAGTATTTCAGACTTTATTATTACCAGTGTAGCTGTTACGTGACCTGTGACCAGGATCTTTGATGTTCCCATTGCCATTGTTTGGGGTTGCTATGAACCACGTCCCTATGAGACGCAAACTTAGTTGCTAAATGTCACGTGTTCAGCTGCCTCACAGACTCCTTGTTGCCCCAGCTATCCCTCTGCTCTGGCCCTAAGGTCCAGCAGTACTGAATTCAGGCCAATTAATGACCTGACAGTGGCTGCTAAGTGCTCAGCTAAAAGGCAGACTCACATGTCTCTCACCTTAAAATCAAAAGCTGGAAACAATGAAGCTTGGTGAGGAGGGCATGTCAAAACCCAAGAGAGGCCAAAAGCTGGGCCTCTTATGCCTAACATTCAGCCAAGTTGTGAGTGCAAAGGAGAGGCCCTTGAAGGAGATGAAAAGTGCCACTCCAGGGGACACACGGATGATAAGCAAAACAGCCTCGTCAGGACAGAACACCAAGCCAGCCACATTTCTTTCATCCACAGCCTAATCAGAGCAAGGTCAGTTCTGTGAAGAGAGGTGAGGAAGTTGTTGGAGAAAAGTTTGAACCTGCAGATGTGGGATCATGAGGTTAATGGATGGGAGCCGAATCCATGAGATTCAGGTACAAGGGGGAGCAGCAGGCGCTGATGGAGAAGCTGCAGCAAGTGGCCCAGCAGACTGGGTTGACATGGCTACACCAAACCACAGGTCTTCAGTGTCGATGAAATTGAAAGAAAATGCCATCTTGGACCTTTCACCTAAAGAGGAGAAGTTGATGTCTGTCTTCAGAACTTCAAAGAAGAGGCTGACCTCCTTGTTAGGCTCTGACACAGCTGGTGACTTTCAGTTGAATCCAGTGTTCATTTAATTCTCAAAATCCAAGGCCCATTAAGCATTAGGATGCTAAATTTGAAAGTTCTTCTTGAAATTGCAATCTAGTTTAATTCCACTGTGGTGTAAGAAGATACATGGTATGATTTTGATTTTTTGAAATTTGCTTAGACTTATCTTATGACCTGAAATACAGTCTTTCTTAGAAAGTGTTCCGTATGCTGAGAAGAATGTATATTCTGAAGTTTTCGAGTAGAATGTTCAGTACATGTCTGTCAGAAATGCCTTTGCTCTAGAGTTAACTCCAATGTTTACTTGTTAGTTTCTGCCTTGATGACCCGTCTAGTGCTGTGAATGAAGTCCCCCACTAGTATGGGGGAAGTGAAGTCCCCCACTACTGTTTATTTCTTTTCTTAGGCCTGGTAGTATTTCCTTTATGAATGTGGGACTTCATAGACTCAGAAGAGTTTCTTCTGAAGGGAAGGAGGAGTGAGGTATCCAAAATCATCTCTGCAGTACAGTATATACCTGCAGTCCCCAAAGCCCGGGCTGTGGACCAGTAAACAGGAACTCAGCCACACAGCAGCAGGTGAGCAGCAGACAAGTGAGCAAAGCTTCATCTGTATTTACAGCTTACTCCTCATCTCTGTATCACCACTTAATTTCCACCTCTTGTCAGATTAGCAGCAGAAGTAGATTCTCATAGGAGCACAAACCATACTGTAAACCAGGCACACAAGGGGTCTAAGTTGCAGCTCCTTATGAGAATCTAATGCCTGATGAGGTAGAGATACAATGTGCTTGTATCATCCCTAAACCATCCTGAAAAGTCCCCTAAACCAAGCCCCCAAAATTGGCTTCCATGAAACCAGTCTCATGAAAAAGTTTCGGGACTACTGATGCTATTTAGTGATGAGTACACTAAAAACCCTGACTTCACCACCATACAATTTATCCATGTAGCAAAAATCCATATGTGTACCCTAAATCTATTTAAATAAATAAGAATTATGCTGAACCTACTCTGCCTGTGCTCTAGAAATGGAATAACAAAGCATGATGACATTGCATCTGTTTATAGCAATGTTTACTGAATATTTTAAGTCCACTGTTGAGACCTACTGCTCAGAAAAAAATATTCCTTTCAAAATACTTCTGCTCATTGACAGTGAGCCTGGTCACACAAGAGGTCTGTTGGAGATGTACAAGAAGATTAATGTTTTCATGCCTCTAACACAAGATCCATTCTATAATCCAAGGAGTAATTTTGACTTCCAAGTTTTCTTACTCAAGAAATATATTTTATAAGGCTATAGCTTCCATTGGATAGTGGTTCCTCTGATGGAATGGGCAATGTAAATTGAAAACCTTCTAGCAAGAATTCACCATTCTAGATGTCATTCAGAGCATTCATGATTCAAGAGATCAAAATATCAACATTCACAGAAGTTTGAGATAAGTTGATCCCAACCCTCATGAATGATGTGGAGGGGTTCAAGCCTTTAGTAGGGGAGTCACTGCAGATGTGGTGGAAATAGCAAGAAAACCAGAATTAGAAGTGGAGACTGGATATGGGACTGGATTGCTGCAATTCATGAAGACACTTCAACAGATGAGGAGCTGCTGCTTACGGGTGAGCAAAGAAGATTGTTTTTGACATGGAATCTACTCATGGTGAAGATGCTGTGAACATTGTTGAAATGACAACAAAGGATTTAGAATAGCACTAACTTATCTTATAAAGCAGTGCAGGGTTTGATGGGATTGACTCCAATTTAGAAAGAACTTCTATCGGGGTAAAATTTTACCACACAGTATTGCAGAGAACTCTTGTCTGACAGGAAGAGTCAATTGATGCAGCAAATTTCACTGATGTCTTTCTTACACAGAACTCGGTCAGCTGGCACCATCCACATTCCTTCCTAAAGCAGGAAGATCCCAGGTTTTTGAAGGCTCAGAGGATGGTCAGCATTTTTTAGCAAGTTTTTTTAAGCTGAGGCATGTATATTATTGTTTGGACATAATGCTATTATTGAACACTTCACAGACCACAGTCCAGTGAAATATAGCTTCTGTGTGCTAGGAAATAATTCTCATGACTTATTTTGTTGTGATGTTTGTTTTACTGTGGTAGCCTGGAACCAAATCCACCATATCTCCAAGGTATACCTGTATATAATGTTTACCTTGATAAAATTAGATAACTCAACACTTACAATGCCCAGAAATTAATCTTAATTTGTTTGTATGTGCTGTTTCCTATGTGAGAATAGCTAAAATAATTTTTAACTTTCTGTGCATGTACTATATAGATTTGCACTTCAGCAATGGATTTCAACTCTGCTCCAAACTCGTGTGCTACTTGGCAAGATACTTTATATCTGCAAGCCTATGTCCTTTGAGGATATGAATGAACTGTATTAGAATGATGTCTAAGATTTCTTACACTCTTTACCCTTTGTTCATCTATAAATTTTACCAAAGCCTGAACTTTGTAATTCTTTAATTCTCACCTCACTGCCCTGTGCATTTTCGGAGTGTCAATTTTTACATAAATGCAGTTGCCGCCCCAGAGACCATGGCCCCAAGGAAAGCGTTCAGGATAGCTCAACTTGTTTGACACTCAGTGTCTCAAATCTGATGATGTTTCATTTGTTCACTAGCGAATTCTTCATATGTTTCTTCTTCATATGCTTCTGGGTCAAATGGAGAGTTGGAAAAAGTTGGGTCACAGGACATTTTTGAGTCCTCCCTTTAAACAGTCATGTTTATATGTGGCAGCATCTCAGGGGTTTGCAGTGGGCTCCTACTAGTTGAATCACAGAATTGTAAGAATATTTGCTGGTTCTTAGAGTCATTTGCCCTAAGTTCATGCAGCATCCCTCACTGTTTAACATCTCTCTGCGCAAAGAACAGAGAACGAGAACCCTCGTCTTCCAAACAGAATTGATTCCCACTTTAGGTGAATATAATTACTAAAAAGTTCTTTTTTTTAATTGTGCAAAATTCTGTGTAGTTTCCTCTTATTTTTACTGTTGTTGTTGTTGTTGTTGTTATCATTATTACCTTACAGAGCAACACAGAATAATGCCCATCTTCCCTGCATATACAGCCGCGAAACTGGGTCACTATTATGATTGCCCTTCTCTCATCCTCAGCTCCCAGGTATTTTGTCCTGTCGTGTTCTCTGCCTTTCCATGGTGACCACGCATCCCACCCAGGAAAGTCCTGATTCCTCCTTCCCAGTGATGGACATCGATGGCACCTTGCTTCATTCTCAAAAATTTCCTAATTGGGCTTGGGCATCATTTTTGTTCTGTAGATACCTAGATTTCAAAGGTACTCTATGATAACAGAGCAAAAATGTTTAAGAAACATTTGTACGTGGATCACTATGAAAGTTTTAAGACAGATTGTGTTATGGTCCATTATTTCACAACCAGGAAACAGTCGACAGCGTCCTTTCTAATTCACCTGTGCAAGTTTCACCGTGCTCAGCTTATTGGTATTGCTGGGAGAGCTTCGTTTGTTTCCATCCATGCAGGTTTTAACTTGCTTGATTTTTTTGTGTGTCTCAAACTTTCATAATGACCCACATGTGCAGCATCATCTTGCCCACATACTCACAAGGGCATTGGACAGCAGGAGCCCACTTTACACTGGTTACCCTCCTGATTCCCAAACTTCATCATGGAAGTGCCAGTTCTAAGAAGTGCAGCTTGGAATTCTCTCTTTTAGAAAAAAATAGCTCAGAAGAATTTTAAGCTTGGTTCCAATCATTGTTTTATAAATTGTTAGGCACATTACTCTGAACATTAACTATTCTGGCTTTCTCTTCATAAAGTGGGAAAAACAGAGTGGGTTTTGTGGTTCAGCAAGCAAATAAGCCTTGGTATCACTTTAGAAGAAGCCCCTCATGTTTCTCTAGTGTTGGTGACTCCTGGTGACTTGAGGGAAGAGGAACCCTTGAGCACTTGTAAAGTACACCATGGCAGTCTGAGAGGGTGGACCCACTGCCTCTGTGGGGGAATCTGCGGGGAACCCAGTTAGGGAGTCTGATGGAAATGGAACGGCAATCACCAGAGTGAAAAGCTGGGGACAGATCTCTATGGAAACCATGGTGTGACAACTCCATGCGGCCAGCCGGTCAGAGCTCAGGGACACATCTTCCCCAGGATGGTGCCACTTAGCAGTCACTTCCTGTATGAGGGAACAGTCATTCACTGTCCTATGCCAAAGGATAGCCACCATAACCAAACTCAAGAAGGAGGACTTCCTCCAGAATACCAGATAAGACTCAAAATCAGTTTCTTTTAAAGTCCACTAATTTAATCGTTTGTAACTGGGCACGTTGCGTTTAGATGCAATATCATTTATAATTAAAGAAAAGGCCAACCCGACCACTATTCAGTGAGCATCACTGTTTTAAGACCTAGGCATCCATAAAGTCGATTTTAAAATGGTCCGCCGAAGATAACATGTTTAATTCTTTCTCAACTGCACTAATGTAAACCACTCTGGCAATCATCTCTTGAATTTGCATAATGATAGCATGACAAGATCAGCTATCACTTTTAACTACTGCGTATTCTGGCATTTTGCTTGGTGTTGAGTCTGTGTGTGTCCCCTTTCCAAAGCCATGGTGACAGCAGAACAGTACACTTTCAAAGGCAAAGAAAGAAATGCCTTATTGGGCCATGTGGTAATTTTTTTTTCAATGAACACAAATCCCAGCCCAGTATAAATGACTTAACAATATTTTGAGGTTTAAAAAGACCATTATATAAAGGTGTTTTAAAGAGAGCATTTTCTGTGAATTTGGCACCTAGGCTTTTGCTTACACAGTTGGCTTGTACATACTGCCCTCTGTCTACAAAATCCAGAAAAATGATTTTCTGCCAAGAGTTGTCTAGTAATAAGAGGAGGCTTTTATAAATATGTTTGTTCTATCACTTATTGGACTTTTCTTTCTAGGGTTATAGTTTTTAATTTAAGAATAAGCTTTGTTTGTAAAGATCACTCGTGACTAGGGTTTTTTGGAACTTGGAATGTATTCTGTTATAAAAGCAGAGTTACAGAAATAGTAATCAGATTTTCAGCAATTTTATCAATTTCTTTCTTGAGCTGTGTGTTTGGTGATGAACAAGTGAGGAGAGGGCACCATTAAAATAGTGGAATTGGAATACTTTGGACAAGCCTAAGTTTCTTGCCCAGAGAACAGAAGAGTACAGAGTTTAAAAGGGCATCAAAAACATTAAAGTGTTTCAAAAGGTAAAATTTAAACCTGAACCTCACTTCCTCCTGTTCCCTCTTGTTCCTGAGTCCCCCTGACCTGTCCGTCTTGCCTGGTGACGCCTTCACCACAGTCATGAAGAGGAGGAGAGGTGTGTGAGCAATCAGATGTCAGCTCTGTCTGGGCCCAACATTTGTGTTCTTAATACATGTCTCCACTTTGAGGAACATCTTATTAAAGGATTTTAAACCTAAAACAGCAGTTCTCAACATAGCTGCTTGCTGGAAGCCCTCAAGGAATGTTTGCCATGCAGGCCCCAGGCTTCTCCCTGCTGCCTCCTGGGTCTGGGGTAGGCCTGGATGTTCATGTGTCTCCAGGGGCCTCTGATAAATGGTCAGGTCAGGAGACCAATGACCAAAACAGCCAAGTCTCTTCCCTCCTAATTAAAAAACTTATTTTCTCAAATTAGTTAAACTTGACTAAGGAAAAAATGCAAATTAAATGTACTCACATAAGAGGGAGTTAAAATAGTAAATGAGTTTAGGGTTTTTTTTTAATGCTTCTCAAAAGTAGTTTTATTTTATCACATTAGACCATCCTAACAAGGGAGGGGGTAATTATAATCGTTTAGATAAGGAAAATGGCCTCAAAAAATGAAAGGCATTTCATTTCTCCTAAGACAATACCTGTTACCCTACACATGTCAGCACGGCAAGTCCTCCTTAGCAGAGACAGGTGTCAATACGTCTCCAGAGCGCCTCCCTGAGGACAGCACAGAGAAGCGAGTCAGACGCTTGCCCAGGGCTGGCAGTGCTGCTTTTTGTCTAAGGGATGTCCAGAGACCAACTATCCTGACTCAGTGTTCCTCTGAGGCAGAAATTCTCTTAATTTTTTCCAAATACTCGCCGTTTCTTACCTTCTGAAACTTCTAGATCCAAAATGTCTTTGTCAAAGCTCCCACTGTGGAATCAGTGAGCACAGGAGAAAGGGGGGGGTGGTGAAGGAAGCAGAAGAAATCCTATGTCTGAACTAAGGGGCTCCCAGTTCTGCCACACCCCTCCGGGTACATACTCCCCTGTTTCACTGCGCCTGGCACAGGGGTGAGCAGCACCAGTTTAGGCGTAGGTGGGGCAGACACCACTCATTCATTCACCCATATCTACCTCCTTGTTCCAGATACTCCTTTGCCATGAGGGCAGCAAAGAAGGAAACAAGTACTCTGCCCATAGGTTTAATCTGGACGGGCACACACAAAAAATACACACAAATCTGGGTGGCGCCTGTGTCTCAGCAAGTAGGGCGCCAGCCCCATATACCCAGAGTGGCAGGTTGAAACCCAGCCCTGGCTGAACTGCAAAAACAAAAAAATAGCCGGGCGTTGTGGCGGGCGCCTGTAGTCCCAGCTACTCGGGAGGCTGAGGCAAGAGAATCGCCTAAGCCCAGGAGTTGGAGGTTGCTGTGAGTTGTGTGACGCCACAGCACTCTACCGAGGGCTATAAAGTGAGACTCTGTCTCTACAAAAAAAAAAAAAAAAAATACACACAAATCAAGCTACTAGTAGAAAATAGGAATGGATAAAGTAGGAGTTTGTTAGCCCAATAAGTGATGAGACTTATCCCCACAATGTTCTGGGGACAAGGCAGCACACTTCCTGTCTAAGGAGGAGAAAGTCACATGACAAGTTCTAGAAAGTGTCGTAGTAGTGGTAGCAAGTGGTGTCTGAGGGGGCAAATATGGCGTTAACCTGGGAGGAAGATCATGAAAGGCCCTGTGTGACTTGTTTAGATTTTCATGGCCTTGATCGTAGAAAACAGATGGGGACTTTCCAGATTGAAAGTTAGAAGAATCACTAGCTGTAGCTGAGAAAGGAAGAGAAAAGACAGCCATGAAAGCTGCATTAGAGCAGTGGAGTGGACACAGGACAGAGGATGCATCTGTAAGAGATGACTGCCATGTACAAATTGACATGGATGGGTGGCGTGGCTGGCCAGGTGGATGGGACGGCTGGATGGTTGGATGGATTGGATAGATGGATGGATTGGGAGGGGGGATGGATGGATGGATGGTTGTTGGATGATGGATCAGGTGGGTGGATGGATGGATGGATGGTTGGATAGATTGAGTGGGTAGATGGATGGTTGGATGATGGATCAGATGGTTAGGTGGATAGAAGGAAGGACAGATAGATAGACGGATGGATGGCATAGATGATTGGTTGGATGGATGGATGGATTAGATGGCTGGATGGTAAGGAATGAATCAGAGCTATCTCCCCATTTTCTAGCTTGCCCACCTAGAAGATTGGAACACTATTCATCAAGTATACAGAGGGGGTAACACTTTTGAAGAAGTCATCATAACAAATGCTCATCAAGTAAGATAATGACATGCAATTTTCTTGTAGTATACTGAAGAAGAACATTTTTTGTGAACTGTGCATGGAAAAATGCAGTGATTATTTAATAATTATTCTTTGATAATTCAAAAATAATAGAAGTAGTATTTTATAATGATCTCCTTTGAAGAGTCCATTTATTAGTAGCAGAATTACAGATAAATGGCAATTTTGTGATATATTTATTTTTAGATAGATTCTTACACAAACTTAAATAGTGAAAGAATAGAAAGTAAAAGATTTAGAGGACACATCTGCCAATCAAATTGATAATCAAACCAGTTCATACTTTTCACCGATCTTTTGTGTATTTTTATTAATTCTTATGGGCTCTTGTTTTTGTTCCAAAATTTTTTAAGTAATTTCAATGAAATATAGTGTGAACAGAAAATTTTACTTCAAATATTTTAAATCGTGAATTCAACAAATCCTTAAGTTATGAATTAGATGTTAGTTTTATATTCTTAAAAAGTCCTCATTAGGTTTAAGTCAGTCCGAAGTGAACTAACATTCAGAAAATGAAACAAAGATAACTTTTCTCATTGGTTCAGCACACCAGGTAGTAGGCTCAAGAATTGCAACTAAGGACATCTGGTGAGAAGTTAAAAATATATATATAGAATTCTACATCTTCATCAAAATCGTCCTTCAGGGTGTGGAATTTGTGGTGGTTAGTGAGTGAGCATCAGAGTGAATTAAATGGTTTGTCTTTTTTTTTTTTTTTTACCCTTGCTTACCTCTAAGAAAATTCCCAACTTTTTTAATGAGGGAGCTTTTAGTATGTTCCCATTTATAATTTGGTGGCTGTTTCACGGAGTCCCTGGGCCAGTCAGGGAAGCCAAGGCCAAGGCCGGTAAATGGTGAGTTTGCCATCGATGGTGACAGGTACCAGGTGAACAGAGAGAGAAGGAATTGACTATAGATGGGGAGGGAATTGTCGGCCAAGGTTCTTAGCAGAGGTAGCATCAGAACACCTGTAAGCCACCATTTGTGTAGGGAGGTGGTGGCCAGAGGGGGCATTTCAGACAAGAGGCACAGCGTGGGCAGGGAGGCAGACGTGCAGACAGCTGGTGCCTCCTGACACAAATTCTGGTCCTGCTGGTGCAGGGAGACCCAAGAATCTATATTTTTGACAAGCACCAAAGTGCCTCATAGAGTTTGGCCTACCTTAGTGCAGGTGGTTTTATATTTTAAATTCCTTAAGTAGAGGTTGTTTCACATATTGCTGAACTATCCCTGATACCTTGCACACTGCCTGGTACGTGGTAGATGATCAGATCATGCTGAGGAGAGAGAGTCCTGGCTAGAAATTTGAATGCTAAGAGATAATTCCTGTTCCTAGGTACCTTTTGTTTAGGCACCTTTTGTTTAGGCTGTGAGTAGATGAACTGATTGTCACCCTCTCCAGCTCAGAGAAAGTAGAAGGATTGACCGTCAAAAAGATAAAAATTAGGAAAGGAAATTTTTGATGGGAGGGTACTAGGTTATTTAAGCAGAAGAAAAGTAGGCTGCTGGTCTATTTTCTATCTTTTCTAGTGCAAAAGCTTATAATAAAGATAAGAGCAGTGGTCTGTGGAAGTAATTTGAATTTTTCAGTATGCAGTGTTCATTCATCATGCTTTTAGACATTATTTGCTCTGAACTTAATAACCTGCTGATATACTCCCAGGAACACAGAGATGAAAACGACACAGACTTTGTCCTCACTGAGTCACCATCTGGAGCGAAGACAGACAGGCAAAGCTCATTACTCTCGTTGGTGATAAGTGCTGGGACTTCAAAGGCAGTGCTGAGCTCTGGGCCCCCACCCGCCACGCTGTTGTCCCATTTAATCCTAACAGCTTTACCAGACAGGTTATACAGATGATGACGCTGTGTTTAGGAAGAAAGTGATTCCCCCAAGGTCACATAGTAGCAACCACTGAAAGTGTTAATTTGACCTGTAAAATTGCAGTCAGAACCGCAAATAAAGTCACAAGCACATATCATTGCTGCTTCTCCTCGGGGTGCTTGCCTTGTGCTGCCATTTGGCTTCGTTTGCTCACGCCCAAATAATTATGCACTATGAATGCCCTATATGTACAAAGATGCGCTGACATCTTAAATTCACCCAAAACTGAGTTCAAAGTTGACAGCTGTCCCTCAGGAAACAGAATACGTGTGTCCCATCAGTATGCTGACCACACAAGACACTCAGCATCGCCATACACAGCATCCTAACTGTTCTATGCTGAAATCAAGATTGTGCCATTTTCCCTAAACACATGAGATCTTAAGAACATTAATAGGAGGTGGGGCGAGGTGGCTCACACCTGTAATCCCAGCACTCTGGGAGACCAATACAAGAGGCTCCCTTGAGCTCAGGAGTTCAAGACCAGTCTGAGCAAGAGTGAGACCCCCATCTCTACTAAAAATAGAAAGAAAAAAACTAGCCAGGTGTTGTGGTGGGTTCCTGTAATCCCAGCTACTACAGAGGCTGAGGCAGGAGGATCACTCAAGCCCAAGAGTTTGAGGTTGTGGTGAGCTACGATGATGCCGTGGCATTCTACCCAGGGTGACAGAGTGAGACTCTGTCTCAAAACATAAATAAATAAACAAATAAAATAATTTTAGTAGTTTTCATTCATAAATCACATCCTTTTCCTGTGACTGAAAGTATCATACTTCCATGATGACTTCATTAATACAAAATCTTTTCAGTGGTAAACACCAAGCCTTAAAATACAAAAGTGTAAATTGTTGTCAGAAATCAAACTGGTTAGAAACAGCACATATCATTGCATGGTGAGCAAGAGATGCATTAAATTTTAAGCTTTGATAGTCTCAGTGTTCTTAAAAAACTTGTCACTTTCTTAAAATCTTGTTACTAATACAAAAAGTAAGCTATAATTCTTGGATACCTAAATTTAGTAGATTTTTTTTACTGATGTGGTAGTTTTTGTATAAAGGTTTGTTTTTAAAAGCAATAGGAGTCTCAGACTATTTGAGCTTTTTGTTCACATTGACTACATGACCCACTGTGACCCACCCCTTCAGCATCTGTTACTCAGAGTGTTCACACAGCTCTGTTTTGCTAACAAATGCCAAGGCTTGGATAAAACGTAATTTTCTTCTACTTGGGAGGCTGAGGCAAGAGAATCGCTTAAGCCCAAGAGTTTAAGGTTGCTGTGAGCTGTGAGGCCATAGCACTCTACCGAGGGCCACATAGTAAGACTCTGTCTCAAAAACAAAATAAAACAAAACAAAACTTAATTTTCTTAATGTTAAAGACCTTTTTTTGATCTATAGTAAGATAAAACTTACCGTGTCCAGAAAACTTGCTTGATGATTTAATGATACACATAAATTTTTAGACATCTCTAAATATTTTATCTAAACATTTATAAAATTGTATTTCTCAGACATGTATTTACTAACGAACAACTAGGATGCATCAATTTTGAATTCATTTTTAGGAAGTTTGTTTTTTCTTTTTAAATGGATGCTTTTAGGAATACGCATTGTTAAAATCCTGCAGTCTCATTGTTTTGCCATTAAATATGCTTTTAACCAAACATTTTGAAAAGACTTTTTTTCTAAAAGCAGGAATCTAAGCAAGCAAGCTCTAAACCACGTTATCTATCTGAGCTCTGTCTAGAGCAATACCCTGAGCTATTTCTATGTTGCTCTACTAAATTATATCACCATATCTGGAGGAGGAAGGAAAGACACTCTTTAGAAAGTCACAACAGACTGCCTGAGGACATATTGACAGTATCTGAGCCAAGCACTCCATATTATCTGATATTTTTAGAACAGGCTGTGCTTTGTACTACTCTCATATCCTGTGGAATATGAAACAGAAGGGTGGAAAGCTGTGGAAGATTCTTCTGTGAAGGCGTTTCAGAGATATTCAGACTCATTCACACATCGTATCCCTTCCCCTTCAGGGGCCTTAGTCTGAGTTGCAGTTTGTGGTTTTATTTTTTTTTTAAGAATTGCATGAATATTTTAGATGCTATTTGCTATACTATGTTATTGATCTTGCATTATTTATGTTAAGATTCTCTTAATGCAAAATGCCTGATGGGGAAGCCCAATTTCTTTGTATGTAGAATCATTACCCCAGAGGGTTGTAGCTACAGTAAATTCTCAGGGAACGTGCATTAGTTTCTCTGCATTTTGTTTATAGATGTGAGAAAGTTAATATATAGGCAGAAACAAAGCAATGGAGTTTGCAAATACCACATTAAACATTTTAACAAATAAATATTAACTCACCTCGAGAATAAGATATATATGGAAGAAATGGAAAATGCGTAATGAGTAACGCCTTTGTCTCCAATGAAAAGGAAACTGTAGAGAACTTCTCAATGGAGTCAGCGTCACTGAATTTCCACTTGCTTTGTAAAGAGACTATTTATTATTGTGAGAGTTCCCGTAGCTAGTTTGTTTATATTCTTCCGAAAGGCAGGGTGCATTTTATGTATTTTATCGAACTCTCTCTCTTCTCTCTTAAGACATAATTCTACGCTCTTCTACATTTAAAAACACTCTAGAGAGATGGAACATAAATCCTCACTGCTCAAGTGTTGATTACACGTGGTGACTTCCTCCCAAAGACTACAGCATGAAAAGGGAAAGCAAAGTCCTTTACAGCAGAGGGACCTGACGAACACAGGGATCCCCCCATGGTGAGTCAGGTGCGTCCTTGGTTTGTGCGAGAGAGGGGCACTTCCCCGTTAGTAACATGTAATCCCAGTCTAATCATGAGAAAAACATGAGACAGATCCCAACTGAAGGACATTCTGTAAAATACCTGACCAGTACTTCTCGTAACTGTCAAGTTTGTCAAAACCAAGGGAAGTCTGAGAAACTGTCACGGTGAGGAGGAGCTTAAGGAGACAGGACAACACCAGGCCATGCGTTACCCTGGACAGGATCCTGGGACAGAAAAGGACGTGAGGGATGAATTAGGGAAACGTGAATGAAGTGTGGGCTCAGTTAGCAGTAACTGTCAGTGTTCATTCACTAAGTGTGGCCACTGTGCCAGGCAAATGTAAGGTATGAATAAAAGGGAAAGCTGTGTGCAGCACATGGGAACTCTGTACTATCTTCATTTTCTTATCCTTAAAATAGAGCTTTTATACAAAAATACTCTAAAAAGCTGTGAATGTGAAATACCTGCATTATGACCATAACACACCCAGAGGAATTATTTGGTGTAGGGTCTACTGGATTCTCTCTCATTTCCAGAGAGAAGTGACTGGTTCTAGCTGTTGGGCAGTTGTATCTGTGATGTGACCAGCATCATCTTAGTTGGAGTTGTTATGTCTCAGCCTTGGGTTCTCTAAATTTATAGATAATAAATATTAGATTATCTAAATTCTAGACTAACGGGCAAAAATCTTTAGGCTTGACCCTACATGAAACTTGACCTCAGGGATTAGTCCCTCTGCTGTACATAAACAAAAGTGGTTATAAGCTCGTCATAAAGCAGGAAGGCAGTTTGTAGCACAGGATGTCTGGTGACGGTTACCCGTGGTCATTCCCGCATTCCTTCCTTCAGCTCTCCTTTGCTAAGCGCCTGTCTCATGTCTCAAGCTGTGTACAGGCCACATGCGAGGATCAAGGGACCACACAGGCCTGGCTTAATGGGCTCCCCTGGTATTGGGGACACAGTGAGCACTTACACGGCTGCCAAGAAGACGGGCCATGAGGAGCTGCAAGCTGCCAGCTCAGTGCTTTCCACCTCTGGTCAGCTCACTTAATTAGTTTAACAAATGTTTATTGAATAACTTACTGTGTGTCAATGCAGACCAATATCTCGCCCTTGGAAAGCTCACAGTCTCTGAAAATTACAAAATGCCTCCTTATCTTGAGCTGAAATATGAATCCCAATAGCTCCTATTAGAAAAAAAGTTTTGTTTTGTTTTGTTTTTTTATTGTTGGGGATTCATTGAGGGTACAAGAAACCATGTTACACTGGTTGCATTTGTTGGGTAAAGTCCCTCTTACAATCGTGTTTTGCCCCCAAAAGGTGTGGCACACACCAAGGCCCCAAGACCCTACCCACCTCGCTCCTTCCCTCTCTCTGCTCTTCCTTTCCCCACCCCTCCCTCATTCT
>CAUYRH010062944.1:0-32166 GCA_963574655.1 Perodicticus potto | reverse complement strand
AGGATATTCTCAGACCTATCCTCCACAATGACCAGCGCAAACCTCCACCACAAAAGTAAACTCACCCAGAAACTATTTATCAAATTTCATCTTCCACAGTGATGAAAGGACTAAAAATGTCCACTGGACTTTCTATAGATTTATCATTACATTCAATTAATGTGACTGGTTTAAATTGTCCTCTAAAGAGGCATAGGTTGGCTGACTGGATACAAAAACTCAGGCCAGATATCTGCTGCATACAAGAATCTCACCTTAGCTTAAAAGATAAATTTAGACACAAGATGAAGGGATGGTCATCTATATTCCAGGCAAATGGACAACAGAAAAGAGCAGGTGTCGCAATCTTATTTGCAGATACAATAGGCTTTAAACCAACCAAAGTAAAGAAGGATAAAGACAGACGTGTCTGTCCTCTCCTGACGTGTTGGGGAGGAGCCGGGCGCGGAGGTGTGCGGAGTGGAGCTCAGAGCTGCGGTGGGTAGCAGAGCTGAGCAGCTGGGGGGGCCTGGCCAGGTCAGTGGAGCAGAGACATTTGTCCAGCGGTGGCAAACATGTGCTTTTGACACGGTGGAGGCTTTCTTGATCATGGATGGTGAAGATATACCAGATTTTCAAATTTAAAGGAGGAAACTGCTTATTGGAAGGAACTTTCCTTAAAGTATAAACAAAGCTTCCAGGAAGCTTGGGATGAGCTAGTTGAATTCCAGGAAGGAAGCAGAGAATTAGAAGCAGAGTTGGAGACACAATTAGTACAGGCTGAACAGAGAAATAGAGACTTGCAAGCTGACAACCAAAGACTGAAATATGAAGTGGAGGCATTAAAGGAGAAACTAGAACATCAGTATGCACAGAGCTACAAGCAGGTTTCAGTATTAGAAGATTATTTAAGTCAGACTCTGGCCATTAAGGAGTAGTTGCATAAGTATGTGAGAAAGCTGGAGCAGGCCAATGATGACCTGGAGCGAGCAAAAAGGGCAGCAATAATTTCACTGGAAGACTTTGAACAAAGGCTAAATCAGGCCATTGAACGAAATTCATTTTTAGAAAGTGAACTTGATGAAAAGGAATCTTTGTTGGTCTCCGTACAGAGGTTAAAGGATTAAGCAAGAGATTTAAGGCAAGAACTAGCATTTCAGGAAAGACAACAGGAAGTAACCAGAAAGTCGGCTCCTAGTTCTCCAACTCTAGATTGTGAAAAAATGGATTCTGCTGTCCAAGCATCACTCTCTTTGCCAGATACTCCTGTTGGCAAAGGAACAGAAAACAGTTTTCCCTCACCCAAAGCTGTACCAAATGGTTTGGTACCAGTCCACTAACTCCTTCTGCTAGGATATCAGCACTGAATATCTTTGGGGATCTCTTACGGAAAGTAAGGGCTTTAGAATCCAAATTAGCAGCTTGCAGGAATTTTGCAAAGGACCAAGCATCACAAAAATCCCATATTGCAGGGAATGTTAACTATGGGGTTCTGAATGGCAATGGAACAAATTTCTCTCATCAGGGCATACATCCTTCTTCGACAAAGGGGCAGTAAACGGCTTTGACCCAGCTCCTGCTCCTCCTGGTCTGGGCTCTTCGCGTCTGTCTTCGGCACCGGGTATGCTGCCTCTCAGTGTGTGAGTGGCCAGCCTCCTCCAACAACCCAGGACACCCATGTCTCGCCCCTTGGTGCCTGGGCCAAGTCCTGTGCCCCTCTGTCTGCCTTCCCATGGCTGACAGAGGGCAGGCTGCATGCAGTGGTGGTTGCTGGGCCCCGCCCAGCCCCAGGCTCTGCGCGGTATCAATACTGGCTATTTTCTCTTCTCGCTGTAGTGCCTTTGGTTTCACATGATTGCACTTTGTGGGTCACAAGGTGATACATATGTGTATTACTTGGTCACTGGATGCAGAAGTACCCATTTATCACACTTGCCTCATAGCCCCACTCTGCTGTACTGATAGGATTTAGTTGTGTTTAGAACATTGCCGATCTTTTAGATGTTCTCCCCCAAATCAGGTCTATGTGTGCCCTCCCTCTGTGCTTCCATGCATCTCAGTGCTCATGATCATGTGTCCCCAGCTCCACCCCCCACAGTCTGGGTCTATTTCTGGCAGAGTCAGAAAGGTTTCTGAATTAGGGAACATTTTTCACACCTTCTGATTTTACTTAAGCAGTTATCATTCCATGGACTCACCTCCCAGAGCAGCAAAATGCCCTTCTGAGCCCCAGATGGCAGGAGTCTTGGGGGTCTGAACACACACAGGCTGAGCCTCTGTGCTGTCTTCTCCTCCGTGTGCCTCAGACTCGGGGGAAGGGGGAAAACCCCTGGCCAGCTTCCCAGTCCTTCAGTTTGATGACATCTTCGGAGCATTTTTGTTTTCTCCTCTGAGGGCCCGTCCAGTTGGGTTAGGAAGGGTAGAGTGGCCTGATTCCACTGACCAAAAGAGGTTGTCCCTGTGCACCCTTTGATTACTCTCATGCTGCATTTACTGTTTACACTTGTTTTATTGTACATAGGTTTGTAAACATTATTGCCTAAGATATTTGTATATAACTTGGGCTTTGTAGCTTTTATTTATTCAGAACTCATATGGCATGTTAATGACTTATGATGGTGTCCTAATCTGGGCAGCTGTATAGGATCATCATGTGGTTAAAACAAATACTTCCCCTCAAAAAGTCTTTTAATGTGGAAACAATAAATTTCACAGAAAAAAAGGATATTGAAGTTGCTTTATTGGGTTCCTGGCATCCTGTGAGAGCAGAGTAAGAGTCACAAAGCCAGGTTTAGATGGTGCTTCTGCCCTGATGTGTATGTGCAAGGGTGTAGGATGGGTCGGAGGAGAATCAGGCGGGCTTAGGGGATGTCGTATGCATTGAGTAGAATTTCATGCTGGTTCTTGGCGCTGCTTTCTGGTTTTGGATTTCCAGGAGCAGCTCGAGAAGGGCCTAGGCCCCATGTGAAAATCTAGGAGAACAGATCAGGAATTTGGGGAGGAGCTTTCAAGGTCATAGAGCACCTGGGGTGGATCTGGCAGCTGGTCTTCCAGCTGTGCTGCCTTTCATGACAGATGTCCTGGGATTCGACATTACTTGGATCTGGCTTCTCTCTCATCCTTCAGGTTAATGCTAGCAAGTGAGAGAAGGTGCCAGAGGTTTGGTAGCAAGACACAAGGTATCCCATTGAGGACTGTGTAACCTGGGAATCTGCATGAACACATCAGATGCTGAACACTAACAGCATAAGCAGATGGTGCATTTATAGTTTTAAAATAAGTAAATGAAAAGAAACAGAATCAAAATCCTAAGTGAATGAGGAACACTAAGTAGGACACATTTTCAAACTTCTCTCGTCTGTTAACATATTGGCAGGAAATCTGTTCACTCTGGTAGATTCTGTCCTGAGCTGACTCCTGCCAACACTTCCATGTTGCGCCTATTTGTTCTTGCAGAGCAGCTGAGAGGACAGCTCAGAAGTCTCTTACTGATACACAGCAATTCCCAGCTGCTTTCCCAGCCACCACTGGAAGGACTGGATTAGATGACAGGTTCCCACATTTAGCAGACTTCTTTGTTTATAAGGGAACCCCCAAGTCTAAAACAGCACCCAGAACTACTCTGGGTGAAGCACAGATGGTGAGAGTCCTCTCATCCAGACTGTTCTGTCACTTGCTGGTCTGTCAGTTGATGGCTAGAGGAGGGGGTACCACATGTCATTCACCAGATGTCACCACTGCTGCTTTGGGTCCAGGAGAGCAGTGCCAGGTCTCTAAAGTGGCAGTAGAGCACTGGCTCAGGCTTCGACTTGTGAAGGTAGGACTGCGAACAAGCCCGATGTCTTTTTCTGCAGAGCCTCACTAGGCCAAAGGCCTCAATGGCCTTTAATTCCATGCTCTGTCGCAGAGAGGTAGGTTTTTAGGCTTGGTAATGGTGAACTGTGGGGCCAGCACAGAGGGTGCCTTTGCAGAGGGAGGAGTCTGGCTCATCCAGCCTTCCTCCTCCCCAAGTCCTGCACCTGCCGAGGCGTGCAGACTCTGCCTCTCTTCCTGGCTGTCCCAGAGATGCCACTAGTGTGCATCTTCTGAGAGTCAGATGGCACCTTGGAGAAAGGGAGGCATCTGGGCGGAGCCACACACAGCTTTAGGGAGGTCTGCCAGGTCTGTCTTCCTCCCTGCCCAAGCCCTGCTGTGGTAGGAACAAGGCCAGAAGTTGAGTCACTGTTTGCCTGGAAGATGCTAAGGTGAGCATTTTCTATATTCCAGTTATTTCTTTTCTTTTTTTTTTGAGACAGAGCCTCAAGCTGTCACCCTGGATAGAGTGCTGTGGCATTACAGCTCACAGCAACCTCCAATTCCTGGGCTCAAGCGAGTCTCCTGCCTCTGCCTCCCAAGTAGCTGGGACTACAGGCGTGCACCACAACCCCCAGCCATTTTTTGGTTGCAGCCGTCATTGTTTGGCGGGCCTGGGCTGGATTCGAACCCGCCAGATCAGGTGTGCGTGGCTGGCGTTTTAGCCCGTTGAGCCACAGGTGCTGAGCTGCTTTTCTTTTTTTTTTTTTGAGACAGTCTTACTTTGTGGCCCTTGGTAGAGTGCTATGGCATCACAGCTCACATCAACCTCCAACTCTTGGGCTTAAGTGATTCTTTTGCCTCGGCCTCCCAAGTAGCTGGGACTACAGGTGCTTGCCATAACACCCGGCTATTTTTTCTTGTTGTCATTGTTGTTTGGCAGGCCTGAGCTGGGTTCAAACCCACCAGCCCTGGTGCCCTAACCACTGAGCTATGGGTGCTGAGCCAATTCTAGCTATTTGTTTTCTTTTCTTTTTCTTGAGACAAGAGTCTTTGTCACCCTGGATAGACTGCTGTGGCTTAGCCGATTCTCTTGTCTCGGCCTCCCGAGTAGCTGGGACTACAGGCATGTGCCACAACGCCCAGCTATTTTTTTGTTGCAGTTTGGCCTGGGGCGGGTTTGAACCTGCCACCCTCGGTATATGGGGCTGGCCCCCTACTCACTGAGCCACAGGCGCTGCCCTCCAGCTATTTCTTTATGGATTGTTTTCCTGCATGTATTTTCCCCAAAGTTTAAATTATAAACATAAGCTTGGCCTTAAGAACTAGCTGTGTTCCTGCTTCTTTCTAAAAGTGGGGGGAGTGGCTCGGTGCCTGTAGCTCAGCAGCTAGGGTGCCAGCCACATACACCACAGCTTGCCAAACAATAACTGCAGTCTGGGCTTACCAAACAGTAACTACAACCAAAAAATAGCCAGGTGTTATGGTGGGTGCTTGTAGTCCCGGCTACTTGGGAGGCTGAGGCAGGAGAATCGCTTAAGTCCCAAGAGTTTGAGGTTGCTGTGAGCTGTAATGCCACAGCACTCTATCCAGGGTGACAGCTTGAGGCTCTGTCTCAAAAAAAAAAGAAAAGAAATAACTGGAATATAGAAAATGCTCACCTTAGCATCTTCCAGGCAAACACAGGGAGACTCTGTCTTAAAAAAAAAAAAAAAAAAGCAGTGTTTGGGGGATAGAGGAGTCAGTCATCTTTGTAAATCATTTTCCTATGACTTAAAGCATGTTACATGGAAAGTGTCCTATTAAGTATTAAAAATGTTACGTAGAAACACAGTAGCCCATTCTGAATCTTAAGAAAAAATGATAATTGAGTAAAAGTTAATGCAACAGACTTCCTTTAAAGATGGTGCATGTGAAGAGGCAAGTCTGGTAACAGAGCAGATCTAATTGTGCTGGTGTTGGGGGCCATGGGGGCTTGGTGCTGTGTGGGGTCATGACATGGGGTCATTTTGTTGTGCTCCCCCATCTGCACCTGCAGGAATTCTGTGCGCTTCCCACTGGCTCTTCAGGAAGCCTTCCCTTGGGAAACATGGTGCACACAACAGAGATTGCACCTTTTAACTTGCCGGATGTTTTCTTTTTTTTTTTTTGAGACAGAGTCCTACTTTGTTGCCCTTGGTAGAGCGCTGTGACGTCATAGCTCACAGCAATCTCAAACTCTTGGGCTCAAGCGATCCTCTTGCCTTAGCCTCCCAAGTAGCTGGGACTATAGGCACCCACCACAATGCCTTGCTATTTTTAGAGACGGGGTCTTGCTCTTGTCAGGCTCGTCTCGAACTCCAGAGCTCAGCCAGTCCACCTACCTCAATCTCCCGGTGTGGTAGGATTACAGGCATGAGCCAGGATTATATTGCTGGGCATTTTCTAATCAGGTGTCCAGTCCAGTCTGGTTTGCCAGCTGTCTCCATTAAAGCACTGTCACCCTGCCTGCACTGTGATTTGCAGGTGAGGGCCTGGGAGGAGGGTGGTGGGGCTGGGGGCTGGGGCAGCAGGTTTTCTGGCACAGTCCTGAATAAACACAGTTATGTCTAAATGGGGCTCAGAGCCTTCCTATTCCCTTCAGTAGATAGTAGAGCTAAGAAGCTTGTTGATCCCCCAAAAGGTGATTAATAGAAAAAAAAAATCAACTGAATCCCCCTATTACCTAGAAGGTGCACTTTTACATTCCTTGTATCACTGTGTTATTTTCTATAGATCTTCAATCATCCCAACAATGTGCTGAACTAAGAATTCTTAACACTTTGGAGATTAGACCCTGTGGTAGTAAGAACAAATGAATTTCAGTAGCACTGATACAAAGTGACTGGTGGGAAAAGGACACAAGGCAGACGAACAGGCTAACTTTATAAAAAAATTCAGAAATTGAAAGGATCCAAATGGTCCACTATTTATGGGCTCGAAATTTATCTGTAAAGGTGGCCAAATTCATTTTTAAGAAATTGACTGAAGTAATGACAAGTGATTTGCTTACATCGCCCATGCTGACCTGAAGACCTGTGCTGAGAAGTCAAGATTTTTGAGCAGACAGACAGGACAGTGGCTCCTGGACCTGCCTCATGACCTGCTGAGTCTCACCTGGAGAAGTGTCAGTCCGGATTCCCGGCTGCCTATGGAGGAGCATGCAGTGTATTTTAGAGAATCTCATACACCAGCAGTTGTAAGACACACCTTTATTTTGTGAGCCATTAAGAAAAATGTGCCAATTACAACTATGAAAATGCTTATCATTTAAACTTTTTATATTTGTTGAAAGAACTTATAGACTTTTGATAGATTTCCATATCACACTTAGTTCATATACAAAGAGGAAAATGTGAGAGACATTTGTAAAGATTCGCATTGTGAGTCTGATGTTCTGAACCACTTTTTGACCCAGAGTTGTCGTCCTCTGTGTTTTCCCAAGTGGTGCTGTCCTCCGTGCTGTGGTGAGCATTGGTGATGTGGCGTTCCTGAAAAGCATATTCTGTTAGCCGCTCCAGAATTTTCGCCTAAGGTGCTGGTGCCCATTTTGATGGTGGGCTTTACTCCTTTTACCAGGAGGAGTCAGGTAACAGCATCCCAATTGGCATCTCCTGACAGTGAATATGAAATGCGTGGGATTCGGCATATGTGGAGCTGCGCTCTCAGGCCCATGCAGGTAGGGTACATCCTTGGAGGAGGCAGCGCTCTGCCTGGGTGCTCAGCCACATCCAGTTTGTGTATTATGCCATGTTCCTAAGGCTTTGTGACATCCAGTCAGCTAGAATGGAGGTCTACTTTGAACAAATAAACGGACCTCACTGCTGTAATGAATCAACCATGCATTTCTGTTCTCAGTAGGGGATGACAGACAGACCCAGATACACTTTTGTTTACAGTACATGGCACTGAATTACAGTTAACACGGTCTTTGAAAACCATGAAAATACACCCTTTTGACAGTTTCATATTGGATTTTTGATAAGAATGACACGCTTTGTATGATTTTCTAGATTCTCAAATGGTAGGTAGCTACAAAAGGAAATAGATGGTCCTGATAGTTGGCACAGGATAGTGTTTTAGCAAACTTGGGGAAGCTCTTGGTACAGAGGTTGCCCTAGAAAGGTGGGACAGGAGGAGTGACTGGGAAGCCTGTGTAGATGGAGTCTGCGCCACAGGTTTTGCACTCAGAGCCATCCTCCCCACGTTCTAAAGATTCCGACCTACGGCCTGTTTTGGCTTTTTTCCCCCCCTTGCCAGGATAAGGGTAAGGCAGGAAGGAGCAGTTCCTGGGGTTTGACAAATATAAGTTCTTTTCTTCGGTAGTCTTCACTCGGCAACACTGGCTCTAGGGGAAAGGGCCGTGCCTCCAGGGTCAGTCATGCCTCCAGCCATAGGGTATGCTGGCTTAGGAGAACAGCTTAGCTTTATAGCCCAAAATTCATCTCAGCTAAAGTATCCAGGGATGGAGGAAAATGGTGACAGAAGATGTAAGGGGCTCTAGAGAATTTCTGATGCTATTAGGAGTCTAGAAGAATACCCTTAAGCCAGCAGTGTAGAAATGAGTGTTATCCCTACCAATACATGCAGCCTAAAACAATCCCCTAGAACAGCAGTTCTGAACCTGTGGGTCGCAACCAATGAAAATACATCCTACCTGGTATTTACATTACGATTTATAACAGTAGCAAAATTAGTTATGAAGTAGCAACGAAAATAATTTTATGGTTGGGAGTCACCACAACATGAGAAACTGTATTAAAGGGTCGCAGCATTAGGAAGGTTGAGAACCACTGCCCTAGAAGAATATCTGCATTAAAAGAAAAAGTTCCTGTGATGTGGCAAGGGCAGAGCATTTAAAGTTTGTATGACAGCCCCAAATTAAACCTGAAACACAGCCTCCTGTTGGGAGGAAGCTGGCCAGCTTCTTCGACTTTTTGATACACTCAAAGCCCAGCTGCCATAAACAGTCTTCCTTATGCTCTAAACGCCCAAATTGTATGAACTACCTTTCCTTAGACTGCAGAGTGGTGGTGAGTTAGTGAAGAACAGTTCCTTCTAGTTAGCACCTTTGTGGAATCGGGACCTTTTCGGAGTTGTTGTTGATTGTTTCTTCTGGAAGGCTGAGCAGCTGGGAGACTGAACACCAGCTACACCATCAAGAGAGAAGAATTCTTTCTTTTTGAGAAAAATAAGCTTCCATAAACTCCTAGACTAAGGTACTAGATGCAGGGGTGAGACTTTAGCTGAAACACCAAACCTGCAACTCACCTTTCTTCTTCTACACTAGTGACACAGGAGAAAAGGAGCACTTCTGCCCATTTTGCAAGTCCCCAACCACTGCCAAGAAGCTTAGACATATACCTCTTACTGTCAGAACCAGCCTGACTTAAGAATGTTACAGCCTAAGAGACCCGCATTGGCTATGTGATTCTGTGCTCCCCTGGGAATTCTCTCAGCCCTCGTTGGCCCTTATGTGTCTACTCTGAATCCTCTGAAAGCATCTTCAGTGCCTATCCTGCCTGAAAGTGCAGCCTCAAACTTCTTAAAATGCTCTAATTCAGTCATCAGTTTCATTGGTTGGTGACCAAAACCCTCCTAAATGGGTCCTTGACAGCTGTGCCTCCACCCACAACCCCCAATAGTCTTTTCCTTTACCAGTACATGTGCCCACTGGTGAGAGCAGGACTTGGGAGTCAGGCCTGCCCAGAGAATGATTCTGTTGCTTGGTAGTTTCTGGAAACCAGCACCCCTCAGAAATAGAGGGCCTGGTGTCATCACTTCAAGTGTGTAGCTACCAGCCTTCAATCAGATCACAGATGGGAGGTCGAGAACAGAAGGTGAGAAAACAGATTCCGTGTTCACATGATTATTCTTGTTTATTGAGGTCTGTTTATTCTCCACGGGTGCTTTTTTTCTCCAAGTAAATAGAGCAGGCGTAAATATCTATAATGAATAAATTTATTGTCTTACAAAAATCATTGTCTAGAAATATGGGAATACAAGAAAAGATATTTGCAGTCAGGTGTCTGGTGGTCAACAGCCAGTACAATTCATAAAGGGGGGGAAAAAATCAAAGATTCCAAACCCACGTGACAAATTCTTCCTATTAGATGTTAAAGCTTTTAACCCAAAAGGTTTGTGTTTTCAAGCACATTGCAGAGGATCAAGGATTTCAATTTAACACTGATTCATTGTCACTGAATGTTTGTAATACCACTTTGACTAGAGAGGTACATGATATGAAGCACAGTCAAAACTTAATACATTAAATTGTTATAGAGGCAAATAATATATTTAACATTGTCTTAGTACTGTAGTGTCTAAGGCACTTTCTGTAATGTCAGTTTGCTCAACTATCAACCAAAAACAGAATGCTAAATGTTCACCATAACACTGTCCAAAAGGAAGGGAAAAGGAAAAACGAAAAAGGATTCACACCCACTGGCATGTCAACATTCAGGAAGATGGCATCTGTTCTTGAGGTTCTAGAAACCTCACTGACAAACTTGGAACAAGCCTCGGACACAAAACCAATGTTCCTATTTTGGGCTCAAAGCAGCGGCTGAATTTGCAAGGTCAGCATGAGCGCCTGGCTGGCGAGGGGGGGGCCTCCCACCAACTCCTACGTGGGGCCCACAGCTGCTTGCTCCTGAAGTGAGGAGGGCACAGGCAAAGCCAGGCGGATCTGGAAGTCTGCGTGACTAATGGCTGCCACCTGGGGCCTCAGCTGCATCACAGCCACCGCCCTTTTTGTGCACAGACCAGCCCTGGCCAAGGACAGTTCACATGAGTAGATGTGGGGACATCACCAACTAGAGGGGTAGAACCCTTTCGGGGATGGGCATGGTAACCCCAAATGAATGTTGCTTCCTCCAACCCAGCCCACCCCTCTGTATCTTCCCAAAGCCCCCTTCACAGTTTGTTCACTGAATTGTGTTGATCGTTGTTTGAAGGAAATGAGAGAAGTGCAGTTTAGGTTCCACAATGTTCTAAAAGACTTGACGTGGCTGAGGAGTCAGGGCCACGTGAACACAGAACTAAGTTACTTGTCTGTATGACAGAGAGCATGCAGAGCGACAGCAACAACCCCGGGCTGCCCCCAAACCCAGCGACTGGCAACCAAGGGTCTGGAGTTTTCTGTTTTAAAAAGGGTTCTTAACATGTATTATAAAATGGTCTCTTGATGAATATATGGAAAATAGATGCAGTGATGAAACCATCTGTTTAATATGTGTGTTCTGTGTATGTATATATATATAAAAAGGGGAGCACTTGTACCTAAATCTGAAGCAGGATACAGTATGCGGAGGCTGGAGAGTCTTAAGACACAGTTGACCTTCCAGTAAGGAATCCGCAGCTCGCCCCGGGCAGGCTGGTGCTGGTGGGTTCCTAAGTGTCCTGCTGTATCGCCTCCTCTGGCTTCCCAGACTCTACTCCGACTGCGGTGGTTGTGTCTCATTGACATCACTGGTTTTACTTTCTGTGTCATCGTCCGACAGCTCCAGGGAGGCCCCTTCTATGTGCAGCTGGCGCCGGCCAGATCTGCTTGAAGAAAAGCTGATTGGGCCACCCCGCCTGGAGAGAACAGAAAGCGTGGCTGAGCAGATAAGAGCACATGGCTGGCAGCTGTCCAACTGCCTAAGGTCCCTGGAACCTTCCATTTGCACCCCATCCTCAGGACATGTGCCCCTGCTTCCTGCCTCCCCACCTCTCCTGTGCCCTGAGAACTGGACACGGCTTGACTCAACGTAAGGCTGTGAGAGAAATGGGAAGAAAGAAGGATTAGGGCCAAGTTCCACCTGCTTCACCAGGGAGCAGAAACCTTTTCCTACAAAGAGCCAGATATCAAATCGTTAGGATTTATGGCTACATAGGGACTTCTGATAGTCTGGTTTTCACAACCCTTTAAAATGTAAACACGGCAGCTTTGGTGGCAGGGAATCCAGGCTGGGCATAGTGCGGTGCATTGTGTTTGCGTGTCCAGAAAGGGTTTGTGCACTGAAGGGCTCCGGAGGAAAGGACTGAAATCCCTGTCCCTGAGGGTATTTCAGCAACTGATGAAAGTGGCAAACTACAGGAGAACTCAAAAGAAGGTGATAGAATTTTGGGCTTGGCGCCCACAGCACAGTGGTTATGGCGCCAGTCTCATATACCAAGGGTGGTGGGTTTGAACGTGGCCCGGGCCAGCTAAACCACTGCAACAACAGCAAACAAATAGCCAGGTGTTGTGGTGGGCACCTGTAGTCCCAGCTGATTGGGAGGCTGAGGCAAGAGAATCGCGTAAGCCCAAGGGTTTGAGGTTGCTGTGAGCTGTGACACCAACACACAGCACTCTACAGAGGGCGACATAGTAAGACCTGTCTCAGAATTAACAAAAAAATTAAAAAAAAAAAAAATTTTGGTAGCTGAAGGAAGTTTTGGTGGTAAATAACTCACAAATTTCTTAGCAGCAAAAGGGCAGAAATGAGTTAATTCACCTTGATCTAAAACTTACAGCTGATGTAGGCCTAGTAGGATTCCCCAGTGCTAGAAAATCTTTGCTAAGTTGAGTTTCTCATGCAGAACCTGCAGGTGCAGATTACATATTCACCACTTTAAAGGCTAAACTTGGAAAGATTATGTACAGTGACTTCAAACAGATATCAGTAGCTGACCTTCCAGGTTTAACAGGAGGGCATATGAACAAAGGAATGGGCCACAAATTCCTGAAGCATACAGAAAGAACTAGACTACTTCTTTTTGTTATTTGTGAATTTCAGCTTTCTTCCAAAACTCAATATAGAACTGCTTTTGAAACAAACTATTAATACTGCTTACAAAAGAGAGTTGTACAAAGAGGAACTTCAGACAAAACCTGCCCTCCTGGCAGTTAGTAAAATGGACTTGCCCAAGATAAATTTCATGCATTGGTGAACCAGCTTCAGAATCCTAAGGATTTTTTGCATTTATTTGGAAAATACATAATTCCAGAGAGAACTATGGGGTTCCTACATGTGATCCTCATATCTGCACTTACTGGAGAAGGCACTGAGGAATTAAAGGTCTGTGTAGGAAAATCACTGAAGGAACATACCAACCAGGAAAATGATACATGTCATAAGAAACAGTTGCTTAGTTTATAGATTTCTACTACAACATGTTGCAGCGATCCACTGTCAAAGCATACTGTTACTAGAATGGATATAGTTTAAGTCTATTAAAAATAGAACTGACAGAATACTATTTAGTCCTAAAAAAGAAAGAAATCTTTTTGTGACAACGTGGATGAAACTGGAGGACATTACATTCAGTGAAGAAAAGCAGGCACAGAGAGACAAAAACTACCTGGTTTCACTTACATGTGGAATCTTAAACAATTGAGCTCTTAGAAGCAGACAGTGAAACGTGGCTACCAGGACTTCAGGGGATGAGGAGATACTGGTTAAAGGACACAGAATTTCACTTAGGTAGGAATGTTCAAGAAATCTATCATACAGCACGGTGACTATAGTTAGTAACTATGTACTGTATTTTAAAATAATCACTAAGTAGATTTTAGGTGTTCTTATTATAAAAAGTAAGGATATAAGGTAATGCATATGTTAATTAGTTCAACTGAGTCATTCTACAATGTATATATATTTTAAAACAAGTTGTACAGTAAATGTATACAATTTTTCTATGTCAGTTAAAAAAGAAGTACTGAGACTGGATGTCCCTATTGAGATCATTTTAAGAAATAGAAGGAGTCCCTTATTAGAATAAAAAATGTATTTTTAGCTTGGTGGCTTTACAAAAGCTGAGCATGGACCAAATGCATGCAGTTTGCTGACACCTCAACTAACCCGCTGTTCCCTGGGGGCACAGAGGTGAGCTCGGCTCTGCCACGTTCTGCCCTCTCCCTGGTGCATGGAGGAGCCCGTGTGGAGAGAACACCGAGGAGGGCTGCTGGCACCAGCTCCGTGAGCAGCTACTGCCCTGCACTTTAATGGAGCCTCTACTGGATATCTGGACATGGATGGACACTTGATCTAGCGCGAGCCTTGTACAAGGCATGAGAATGGTTCCCCAGCGAGTGGCAAAGAAAATGGGCCTTTTATTCTCTCCAAGGACTACTATAAAGGTCAGAAAGGTTGAGCAGAGTGATCCAGGAGAAAGACTGGGTGACTGCACAATCCAGGTAACTTCCTCAGGCCAGCCACGCTCTCGCCACAAAGAGTTGTCTGCGAGCTCAGGCTGTCCTCACTGCTCACCTGAGCCGGTTCTTCAGTGTGCTGACCTCGCGGCTCAGGCCCTCATTGGCCTCTGTGGCATCGTCCAGTTCCCGCTGGAGCTTGCGCCGAGACGCGTTGGCGCGGGTAGCTTCTTCCTCTGCTTCCTCCAGCTGGCGCTTAAGCTGCTTCATCCGCGCGTTGGCCTTCTCCATCTTGGGGGAGTTACATGGACCAAGACAGACCAGACTGGTGAGTCACTGTCAGCCTGAGTGTGTGAGCCCAGCTCTGCCTGCTGCCCTTGTGAGTGCACGCATACACACACGGACACACACAGTTGGGGGCCAGTCGGAGGCTTTTTTTTTTTTTTTTTTTGAGACAGCCTCAAGCTGTCACCCTGGATAGAGTGCCGTGACATCACAGCTCACAGCAGCCTCCAATTCCTGGGCTCAAGCGCGTGTCTTGCCTCCGCCTCCCAAGTAGCTGGGACCACAGGTGCCCGCCACAACGCCTGGCCATTTTTTGGTTGCAGCTATCGTTGTTTGGCGGGCCCGGGCTGGATTCGAACCCGCCAGCTCAGGTGTACATGGCTGGCGCTTTAGCCCGTTGAGCCACAGGCGCCGAGCCCAGTCTGAGGCTTTTTAACTGGCCTGCCATTTGCAGCAAAGCCAGTATCTACAGAGCAAACTCTCTGCTAAAAGAAATTTAAAAAAACTTAAAACTCCCTTTATACCTGTGACTTTCCTGCAAAAAAAATGACATAGTTTAATACATGTAACCTATGGGATTATGGAAGGGAACTGCTATTCTTAGAAAATGCAGAAGAGCCAACAATTCAGGACAACCCCTGGAGATTGCATAATGCATTTTTACACCTCCTTTCCAGTATGGGTATTTCAGACATTACACTTGGATTCAAGTGCAAAGCACTCTGGGAAGACCTGGCATGAGAATGAAGAGCCTCCATCTGGGCTGCTGTACTCCTGAGCCACGTGAGGCCTGGCTAGTGCCCTTGGGGCCAGCCCGCCCCCACCCACAGAGTCCTTGGTGTTGCCTGGCCATGTGGCAGTGGGAAAGGAAGGCCAGGGTGCCTGACTGGAGTACAGGAGGGTTTGGGCTGAAGGCAGTGAAACTCTCAGCTTGGAGTCTCACCACAGCAGAGGGAAGGGAGCAGGACTGAACCCCCACACTGCAGTCACTGTACACCTGACCACAGTTCAGAGTCCTGTGAAATATTCCCTCTTCCTCAGCAGAGGTGTCTGGACGTGGGCAATGCAGATCACTTGGGGCCTGTGTGTGTACCATTCAGGGTGTCCCAAAAGTTGCCCACAAAGTTTCTATACATAGGGGAAATGGGAAATTGTAGCTAAATGTACCTTTATTTACAAAATATTCATTATAACATTTTACAAAACATAGTAGAACCTCCAAAGTCGACCACCTCCTTACCCTGACCACCTCAAGTTGACCTAATTTTCATAGACTGAACATGCACCACACGTACATATCAGCACAGGAGGCCTAGTTCCTTATGTCAACCAGTTTGTTAGAGTCCCTTGGATGGTCAACTCACAGACTCTACTGTATTCTCTCTGTGTTGGCCATGTCTTTGTAAAATTTTGTAATGAATATTTTGTAAATAAAGGTACATTTAGCTACAATTTCCCATTTTTCCTATGTATGGCAACTTTACAGGTGACTTTCAGGACACCCTGTACATGCATTTTCTACTCATCTCCTGTATCCACTCTTCAGCCAGCCAAGATTTCATGACTGCCAACTATGTCCAGGAATTGTTCTAGGCATCAGGAAGATAATAATGAGCAAACAGGCAAATGTTCTGCACTCAGGCAGTGCACATTCTGATGGAGAAGATAGAACGGCAAAGTCCAGGCCTCACACTTCAAAGCCTTTCTGCCTCGCTCCTGTGCTGAGTGCCCTTCAGGCCCATGGAATGGCACAAGTAGGTTGACACGTTAGAATTGAGAGTTTTAAATAGCATTTTCTTACTTTTCCTGGTCAGTCTGTACCAGCGGGCCCATTTTCCCAGCAGGGAGACACTCGCCCTGGCCCGCTCTCATCACCTACCTGTTCTTTATACTGATCTGCATGCCGACGTTCATCTTCAACCTGCATGAAGATTTCTTTCAGCTTCTTCTCAGTCCGACGGACTAGTTTGTTGGCGGCTGCTCGTTCCCTATGAAAGTGGGTAGTTTGGGGAAAAAATATTTTTTAAAGTTCTTTTCCTTTGTAAGATGAACAATTGTGGAATGTCATCCTGGACCTCTCTACAAAGAATGACACAATTCTGAAACTTTCTTTGTGATCAGAATAGGAATTGTCTTTAAGGTGTCCCTCAATGCTGACAGGCAGGAAAAGCATTGTTCTTGTACATGCAGGTATGAATCACTTTATTCAGCGATCTTCTGAACAGCAATGCTACCTACAAGCTACCACTGAGTTACACTGAGCATAGATTCTGTGAAGACAAAAACTTTAGTTGCTTAGTCTAACCACCTAACCTTTAAGCCTGGAAAACAAAACAAAACAAAAATTCAGGGCAGCGTCTGTGGCTCAAAGGAGTAGGGCACCAGCCCCATATGCTGGAGGTGGCGGGCTCAAACCCAGCCCCAGCCAAAAACTGCAAAAAAAAAAAAATCAATTTATTAAGTGATTGTTTTGCTTCAGAATTTACTATCTACTATGATGCTAAAGGCTTTGGCAACTAACATTGGGAAAAAACTCTTCAAACAAAAACCACCCCTTACACATTCATTCTTTGGTTAGAAGTCAACAAATCCATGTTTCTATTTTTTTTTTTTTTTTTTTTTTGAGACAAAGTCTCAAGCTGTCACCCTGGGTACAGTGCTGTGGCATCACAGCTCATAGCAACCTCAAATAGTTAGGCTTAAGCGATTCTCTTCCCTCAGCCTCCAAAGTAGCTAGTACTACAGGTGACCGCCACAACGCCCGGCTTTTTTTTTTTTTGTTGTTGTTGTTGCAGTTGTCTGTTGTTTTAGCTGGCCCGGGCAGGTTTCGAACCCACCACCTTCGGTGTATGTGGTTGGTGCCGTAACCAAATGTGCTATGGGCGCCACCAAATCCATGTTTCTAGACAGGTCTACGTTGTTCCACATGAAGGAGAGGTAACTTATTTAGAGGACCCCACGGAAGACAGAGAATGTTCTTTTGTTCCTTAACAAATATTATGCAAAAATTGGCAGGGATGGAGTCAGCTGAAAGGGTGATTTATGTTAATTCTAACCACAAACAAACAAACCCTTGTTTTTTTCGTTTTAGTCCAGTGGAGTCCTAGAGTGGAGTGGGAAATACTGGGATGTTAGGATGGGGAAGATAGGGGGTTCTGAGCAGAGTCTTGCATTTCTGGGCTCTAAGCTCCCCAACAAGAGGGTCTCCCCTAGCTTTGGTAGTCTGTGACCTAAGAGCTTTGTAAACATCTGCCAAAAGCTGCAACGTGCAAGTCCTCGTAAGTTTCAGAAGGCTTTAATACACCAGAATGGAAACTATTAAGCAACCCCTTCCTATGGAAGAGAAGAAAAGCTTTTATTTTTTATTTATTTATTTATTTTTTGTAGAGACAGAGTCTTTATCGCCCTCAGTAGAGTGCCGAGTGCCGTGGCGTCACATAGCTCACAGGAATCTCCAACTCTTGGGCTTAGGTGATTCTCTTGCCTCAGCCTCCCGACTAGCTGGGACTATAGGCGCCCACCACAATGCCCAGCTGTTTTTCTGTTTTGCAGTTCGACCCAGGCTGGGTTTGAACCCGCCACCTTTGGTATATGGAGCCGGCACCCTACTCGATGAGCCACAGGCGCCGCTCCAGAAAAGCTTTTATTTTTGTCTTGCATTTCCCACAAACTTGGGAAATCAACTTTGGGTAGCGATGTAAACTTAGGGTGCCTAGGAAATCAAGGGGCACAGTTTGATTAGCCCTTAGCCAGTTCTAGGAGGAGCTGACAGGAAAAGCTCAGACTTCCTTGACAGCTCACAGTGGTTGTCTCTCCTTCCAACCTCCCAGCACATCTCACTTTTCTTCCCCCCACACTGCCTTCCAGCTCTGACTCTGGTTGTTTGTTCTAGCCATCGCTTCCCAGGCAGCCTGAGGGCAAAGGGAGTGTCCCTGGCCTGTAGCAGATACGCAGTGAGTGTTGGTTTAACCAGATGAAAACCCTCTTACTTGGCTTCCTGCTCAAGCTGTTCCTCCAGTTGCCCAATCTTGGCTTCCAAGGCTGAGATGGTGGCCTTGAACTTGGACTTGACAGCACCCTCTAGTTCCTGCAGCTTGGCCTTCAGCTCCTTGTTCTGCCGTTCTAGTTGCTGGCGTGCATTATCACTCTTCTGGGCAGCACTACGCTCAGCTGCTAGCTCTGCGTTGAGTGTGTCCACCTGGAGGGGAGTGACAAGTTTAGCCTCTGGTGCCAGAGCACAGCCCTGCCCAGGTGACGGCAGCTGCATGGGCCACCTGTAGCGTGGTCTTGCGGAAACGGTCGTTGAGCAGCTCCATGTTGCTCTGCTCCTCCTCCAGCTCCTCCTCCAGCTGTGCGATCCGTGCCTCCAGACGCCGTTTCTCATCCAGCAGGGCGGACCTGGCAGGTGGAGAGGTGCGACAGCTCAGTACCAGCTCAACAGCACGGGAAGACCAGGGAGGCACTTGTATCCACACTCCAGTCCATCCACGGGTCTCAATGCTCACACTTCCAACACTCCCCCAAGCCTCTCTGTCCCCTGGTCCACACCTGGGTGCAGGAGGCTTGTCACCTCTGCCTTCTAGCTGCCTCCCCTTCTGCCTGTCTCTGTCTAATCTCCACAGACAGCAGCTGGGGTCACCTTTCAAAATGCAAACAAGATCCTGGCATTCTCTTGATTAAACTCTTTAATGGTTTTCCAAGCACCGAGAATATAATTCCAGCTTCTCATCATGGTATGTTGAAGGTACACAATGAACCCTTAGTCCAATAATTAAGTAGAGAAATCAACTTAATTGGAAGAAAAGATAATGACATCTAATGAAAAGTGAATTCAGAAAAAAAGGTCATGTCTAAGGACCCTGATGAATCTGAGCACAAGGGCCTGTGATGCCAGTGTGGTCCATGGGGCACACCTGGTGTGTACAAAGCTGGCAGGGGACCGGCACAGGGGTATGATGGCCAGTGGCCGCGTAGCTCTGGCTCAGTAGCTTATGTTCATCTTTGCCCCTTGGATGGCCGAGCAAACCAACTGGACGACACCCCCAGCCTTCCCAGCGGCGGTTGTGCCTGAGGGAAGAGCCTCAGACTGCCTGAAAGGACAGGGCCAGGTCACCCCTTCCCACCTGCCATCAGGAGACTCACTTGCCAGAAGCACTGTTGGCGATCTCATCGGCCAGTTCATCTCTCTCCTGCTCTGCGTGTCGGCGCGCTCGCTCCGATGAAGCAAGCTCCTAAATAGTTGAGACTGAGTTAGGCTATATTGACTAAACTTCCTAGGTATTGTTTGCATGGAGTTTGGAGATCAAGTACACCAGCTGGACAGACCAGTAAGTATCAAGGCAGCCGTACAGTGTAACAAGGACCGCAGCCCCTGTGCGGAGGTGGCAGGGCTTGACCGCAGAGGCTCAGGTATTTAGGGAGCCAGGCCTCTGCAGTGAGCAGGGCCTCCTTCTTGCAGTGGATGGGGCCCTGGCCAGTTAGGACCGGGCAGTGCAACAGGACAGCACTGTGCCTTCCAGCCTGCAGGAGAAGAACTGCCTGGTGGCTGCTTGCCCACAAATTTCCTTGGAAAGAGGATTTGCTACAGGAAGGAGTCAAGGGGGCATTTACTTTATAAATGAGGAAGCTTAGGCCCGTACAGATGAAGAGCCTGGTTCAAAGTCCCAAAGTTGGTCAGCAGCTTGTCCAGGGCTCTCTTTCCACCAGCTGCCTCTTCCAAAAGATGCTTCCCTTGGCAAGTGCACACCTTGAAGATGTCTGAGTAGCAGGACTGCCCAGGAGTCCACCTCAAGAGCCTGCCTGCCTCTTAGCTCAGTGTATAGGATGTCAGTCCTCCAAAAAGCCCAAGTTCTAGCTCATGGGGTCCTTGCTCATGGTCAGGGTGGGAGTCAAGAAGGGGCTGCTGTCAGGGTGTGAGGGCAACAGGCAGAGTGCAGTGGGCCTGAGCACAGGGCTGCTGACTACAGACAGCTCTACTACCTGGCCTCTGCTGTCTAGTCCTCTTTGGCCCCAGGACACTCATTGTGCTCCTGTCCCCTGGCTCTGCGTGCTTTCAGAACACTTCCAGCTTTCAGATAAAACTGAGAGCTCTTGGTATAGGGAGTGCTGCCTGGATGCTCAGGTGATGGCGGGAGCTCTCTAGGAGGCTGGCACCACTCAGCTCATGGTGGGTATGCAGAACCTGAACATTCTACTTGGTTGGTGAATACACATCCTTTTAAAGCACTTTATAAAAACTAACCATGTTCTAGGTCCTAGAGCTAGTCTCAACATTCTCTGACTACAATGTGATAAAATTAGAAATCAACTAAAAAAAAGTCATACTACTTAGAAATTCAAATCATACTTTTTTTTTTTTTTGAGACAGAGCCTCAAGCTGTCACCCTGGATAGAGTGCCGTGGCATCACAGCTCACAGCAACCTCCAACTCCAGGGCTCAAGCAAGTCTCTTGCCTCCACCTCCCAAGTAGCTGGGACTACAGGCGCCCACCACAATGCCGGGCCATTTTTTGGTTGAAGCCGTCATTGTTGTTTGGCGGGCCCGGGCTGGATTCGAACCTTCCAGCTCAGGTGTACGGGGCTGGCGCCTTAGCCCATTGAGCCACAGGCACCGAGCCATATACTTTTTTTTTGAAGACAGTCTCATTCTGTCTCCCAGGCTAGGCCATAGTGTCAGCCTAGCTCATAGCAACCTCAAGCTCTTGGGCTCCTTCTGTCTCAGCCTCCCAAGTAGCTAGGAGTACAAGTGCCCGTCACAACCCCTAGCTACTTTTCCTATTTTTAGGTGGAGACAGGGTCTTGCTGTTGCTCAGGCTGGCCCTGAACACCTGAGCTCAAGGGTTCGTCCCACCTCAGCCTCCCAGAGTGCTAGAATTATAGGCATGAGCCACTATGCCTGGCCTTAAATCACACTTTTAAATGATTCAAAGGCTAGGTAAGAAACCATAATAGGAATTAGATAAATCTAGAATTAAATGGCAATGAAATCACTCCATATCAACATTTGTGGAATAAAGTGAAAACAGAACTTCGAGAGGAATTTGCAGTCTTTCTACGAACATATGAGACAAGAAGCATGCGAGTTGGTGGGCTAAGTGTCCAACTCAGGAAGTCAGAAAAAGGAAAAAAAATCTAAAGTAATAAAGGTAAGAACAAAAAACAATAAAATAGAAAACAAAGAGGGATCAAACCCCAAACTGGCTCTCAGAGTATTTTCCGTGTCTGCTCAAGGTAATACTTGTCTGGATTTCAGTTCCTTTTCCATTCCCCATACCTAGGAAGTTCCCTTTCTTTCTTGCAAGCTCAGCTCTGCCTTTGGTACTATTTAATCCAACATTTTTAGGTGTTTGTATTGGGAGTCTTTTCTTATTAATTGACATCAACATTTCACTTAAGTTATTATCTTTCCTGATTTGAATACATTTTCATCATCCTTCATTTATACAGAAACGTATACCACATACTTGTGTGTCTTACACTTATACAATTCCATACCATACGCACCATTTCATCAGCCCCTTCCCTATGAGAACTTATAAAAGAAGTGAATGAAAGAATAGGAATTTAATGAAACAAACTTCTCTCCTTTTAAGTATTACATGAATAGTGCTTCTGTGTAAAATAAGGCAATCTTGTATCACCAAGGTCAGAGTTAAATGATCCTAATATTTAACAGCACCAAATAAACAGTATCACTCCCTGTTCTTACACAATCCTAAGAGGTGGCTTGATAAGCTACTGATTTGCTCTTCTGCCTTTAGTCAGGTAGAGGAATATACACTGACAGGTGTCAAAGTGTGATCACCTGTTGTCACACTGTGCTGAACTGAAGTATCCATTAAACATGGATATTGACTTTAAAAAAAGAAAAATGAAACTATACCATATATTAAGTTATTTATCTGAACTTGGATGAATTTTTTTTTTTTTTTTTTTTTTTGAGATAGAGTCTCACTATGTTGCCCTTAGCAGGTTGCTCACAGCAACCTCAAACTCTGGTGCTTAAGTGATTTTCTTGCCTCAGCCTCTCAAGTAGCTGGGACTACAGGTGCCCGCCACAATGCCTGGCTATTTTTTTGTTGCAGTTGTCATTGTTGTTTTAGCTGGCCCGGGCTGGGTTTGAACCCACCATCCTTGGTGTATGTGGCTGGTGCCATAACCACTGTGCTATGGGTGCCGAGCCAGATCTTGGATAAATTTTAAAGGCAAACAGTGAACAAATGAGTGAATAAGTAACCAAACCTCCTGCAACTGAAGGATTTCTGCTTCCAGACTTTTCAACTTCTTTTCACTCTCTTTGGATTGTGCAAAAATTTCATCTCGTGATGCACGAGCTTCTTCCAATTCCCGTTGGTAATCCTTCATCTGAGCCTAAGATTAAACAAGAGGAAGGTTTTAGTACAGTTTATATTTTCATTTTTTAAGATATGCTTTCCAGATTATAAAAGTAATGATACATTCCTTGTATCATTAGAAGTAACAAAGATATCATAAGAAAACTATAGACCGATATCCCTTGTAAGTACAGATGTGAAAATCTGCAACAAACTAGAATAAATTCTCGAAATGTGAAACCACCAATGTCAAAGGAAGGGAAATTTTCTAAAGTTTTTGTCATAACAGAAATTTCACCCAGAAGTTGCACCTATTTGTGTGTCCACCAGGAGCATGTGACGGCCCCTTCCATGCACCCATACTGCCAACTACTACAGAGGTCACTTTTTGTGATTGTGTAGTGTAAACAGGCATGTCTTCTGGGTAGTGAAACAGACTGAAAAGATCACTGAAGCTCATGGCACTAATGTTGGAGAGTCACACCACCTTCCTCTCAAGGTGAAGCAGGAGGGTGTTTACTGGGGCACTACCAGAGGCTGTTCAGGGTCACGAGAGTGAGTTCCAGCAAGGACGAGCCAGTGATGACTCTACCCAGCTCTGATAACTCTGAGCGTATCCTGGAGCACAGCAGATGCCCATGTGCCATCTTTACGGCCTGCCACCCAACCCACAGCCAAGGTGACTGCTGCTCTGAGTGCCCTGGAGTGGCACTGGGTCAGCATGAGCTCTGTACCAAGTGACTGGTGGGGTGCTGCACAGCACTGTCCTCCCCAGCTCCACAGTCTGACTCTATGAGAGGGCCTCAAGGTCCTAGTGCTGGATCTCGGGGCCACATGACACAACTCAGGGCTGCAACGGCCACGTGCGGTAAGTACCTGGAGTTTGCGGAGCTGCTTGATCACTTCGTCCCGCGCTTTGTTAGCCGCCTCGATTTGAGCTTCCAGGTCCTTCAGGTCTATTTCCATCTTCTTCTTTGAAGCCACAGCAAGTGCCCGCTGTTTCCGCTCATCCTCCAGCTCTGCCTCGAGCTCCCGCACCTAATGGACAGCACTGGGTCATGCCTGGTCAACCCCAACATCTGCTCACTGAGAACAGGCAGCCTGTCGTGTAAAGGCTCTGGTGACGCCGGTGAGCGTAACGTTCTGTCACCTTCCAGAGGTGCTCCCAGTCGCCGAGCAGTTATTATTAACAGAAAACCACAGCAGTTGAATTTCGTTCAAAGGCATCTTTAAACAACAACACCTGGTACAAACCATTTCCACTGATTGCTCCAACGGCACTAAGATGGCAATCTCTGACCTCGGGCTAATAGTCCAGGTGATGCAAAGACAGAGAGACCTGAGACAATGGGGTGACAACCTGATAGACCTGGGGCAGGCACGCAGAGGGCATGGAGCCCTGGGGAGAGGCTGGAGGACAGCATGGGCTCCACTGCTTCCTAGATCTGCGAGAGGGGACACAGCCAGGTTAGAAGGGTTTCAGAACCAGGCAGAAAGTGCCTTCCATTCAGCAGGAGAGAGAGGCAGTCGGAGCTGTCCAATGAGGAGAGACGACACGAAGGCCAGCTTTACAGTACTCTGAGGGGAGAGTGAGGACAAAGGAAATGAGACAAACGGGCTGGAGACTGTGGCAGACACACCCTGGTGGTCACCCACTCGCTTTGAGACTGTGTTCCTAGGGTACAACCGGGCTGGGGGCACTCACTGTGGTCACTCACACCCGGCGTGGGGGATGCTGAGGAAAAGGGGCTCTTCAGTCTTTGGAACAGAATCCTGACAGCTCTGTCGCTGGGGATGAGGTCCAGCTCGTGAGCTCATGGGATCGTCTGTCTACATGGGGCCTGCTTTGCCTACTGACTCAGGAGGTGTCTACTGAGGGCTGCTGTGCCCCTGGGCAGTGCTTTGCAGGGGTGCTCACAGATGAGCGATGGAAGCTCCTGCCTCCAAGGTGCTGCCCCTCCCACAGACAGAAGAGCACCCACCTGGGAAGTATTCTGGGGTGACACCAAGAAGCAAAGAGGCCTGGGGTGAGGGAAGGCTCAACTGGTCCTCTCCACGGGGGAGGGAGAATAAAACCCTTGTTGCTCCTGCTTTTGAGGGGGGCTGGGGTGGGGAGGAGCAGGCCAGGTGCTCCCCATGTAATGCAGAGGTGCCCATCAGCTCCTTGCTATTTATCCTGCAGAGACCTGGTCTGTACGTCACGGCACAGGGTAACAAGAGGCTCCTTATGCGTACCCATTTACATGCTACTCGTAAATGTAGTGGGTTTAAAATATGTCTCCAAATTCTTTGATAGTATTTTGATACTTAAAAGTAGAGAGAGCCTAGTCTCCTCTTCAATGAGGGCTGGAGTTAGTGACTCATTTCCAATGAACAGAAAAAAAAGAAATTGACTGTATGTGACTTGGGGAACTAGGTCATAAAGGCCCAGAAGCCTCCTCCTCACTTGCTTGCTGTTTGAGGGAAGCTGCCCCCAGGACACCCAAGCAGCATTTGCGGAAGCCCACGGGGCTAGGTACTGAGGCCTCCTGCTGACACCATGTGGGAGCCGGCATGGCACAGATGCCCCCGCCCCGGTCAAGGCCTGCAGATGATGCAGCCAAACTGAGTCCAGTCTGCACCAGAACCAATCCCTGACCTCCAGAAACTGGGACATCATAAATGTTGTTTTAAGCCCCTAAGTTTGGGGTGCTTTGTTATTCAGAAATAATGACCAATAGAATAAACGTTAGTGGAACAAGAATGACAAAATAAAGCAAAATTCAATATATTCTAGGACATGTTATCATAAACTGCAAGGACTATCAAAATACCTAGCTTTTAAAGATTTTTTTTTTGCCTTTTATTTATTTACTTTTTGTTGCTGTTGTTGCAGTTTGACCAGGGCCGGGTTCGAACCCACCACCCTCGGTATATGGGGCTGGCACCCTACTCACTGAGCCACAGGATTAGAAGTTTAATGCACATTCAGAAGAGTATACAAATTATATACGGCTTGCAATTTTTCCAAATAAAAATGTAAATATTTACTTTTTTTCTTTTGGAGAGTGATTTAATTATGATTCAGAAATATGCTGAATTGCCTTGGCCAGTACACACTGATTCTCTCTTGCCACGCACAATCTGAGACACAGAACTTGAACCTAACCACATAGTTCCTTTAAATTCCACTGAGGGTTTTTCAAATGCTAAGTATCATGGCTTCTAAGCAGCAATGCTCTTGTCTGAGAAGTAGACAATTCAAACCAGTTTATCCGAGCTAGTGTGTTCTAACATGAATGAACTAGACATTGACCCCGAACTGGGCTTTGAGAACCTGCAATCCTTGTTTTAGAGGTCATGCTTCTTTGACCTACCTGTTTAATCAGCAGGCGCTTCTTCTCTTCATTCTGCTCGTCTCGGGTCTGCAAGTCCCTCTCAAACTGGGCCCTCATGGCCTGCATGTTCACCTCCAGTCGGAGCTTGGCGTCTTCCGTGGCCTGGAGTTCGTCTTCTAGCTCTTCTAGCTGGGTCCTCATTTCCTCCACTTGCTGCTCTAGGGCCCGTTTGGATTTTTCAAGTTCATGAACCTAAACCAGCAAAGGCACAAGTTAAGGACAGCAGTCTTCCCATTCTATAGGCCACTCGTCACACACTGGCCACTGCGGCCACCCGCGCAGCCTCCTCACACATCCAGGCTGCTGCTGCTCCTCACTTCAGAGTACTCGGTTTACACCCACAGGTCTCTAATCCTCATCCTGACGACCGTTAAGCTGAGAGATCCTCAGTAAGCCAAAGAACAGTGAAAGCAGAGCAACAGCAGAGGCACCTATCTGTCGACCGACTCCTGCCAGCCGTCTGCGTGGAGAAGGCATGACCGTGCACCTCTTCTTAGTGTAGAAAGATCATTTGAATTGAAAATGCACGTTTGGAGACTTCTGAATATTACTGTGGGCTAAGCCTGAGAAGCAGGCTAAACTAAAAAGAGGATTATTTTCCTTTGGACAAATACCACTTCGCTCTGTGCCAAGCACTGTGCTGGTGCTTCCATGTCCTGCCCGTCTGACCCTCATGACAGCCTCTGGAGGTGGCTGAGGTGCTGCTGTCACCCCTCTGGGTCCTGACTGTGTCGGTTCTCACAGAATGAGCAGAGGAGGACTTAGACAGGAGCGGGGCCCATTTCTAAGCAGTGTCTGGTCCTCAGTAGTCGCAAAAGACATGTTTGTAGATGAATAGCTGAGTGTTGATTCCAGAGAAAACTAACACGGATTAGGTAATAGGAACTGGAATCACCTGTGGAGTTCTTTCCATTTTTGTACTATGTAGTCACAGTCATTTCTGCCTCCAGTGGCCTCCCTCTTGTCCAGAGGAATGGGCCCTGGCTGGCACTGGGTCGTAGGAGACTCAGCCAGAAGGTAGGACAGTCTTTCCTCACTTATAATGTAGCTAGATGGCTGTATCCCATGAAAACAAGACCTTACCTCCATAGAGGAATTTCTACCATTCAAAGCAGGTGTAGTAGCCTCCTGAAATCGGACAAGCATAATGTCCATTTGACAGATGATGAAACTTAGGCTTAAAAAGTTTAAGCAGCTTCCCATGGTTAGAATGGAAGCTGGTGGGAGAACCAGGCCCAGAACGTCATCTCTGAAAGCCAGGGCGGGGCTCGCTGTGTCATCCTCAACACTTCACGTACTAAGAGGGGATGTAAGGGAAACCACAAATCATTGCAGCTGTTGTGGAAGATACATGCAGTGGATTCGAGGAGCCATGCCACAGCAATTTCCAAACTGCATACACCCCCAAACAGCTGAAGCCTTCACAGAAAACAATGGGGGCACAATGGGAAGACTCAGGTCAGAGACAGCTGTGGTTCCCACCTCCTCCCCTCTGGGTCCCTATTCTGTGTTGGAGACAGAGCCCACTAACCTGGATCGAAGGGGACCTGGTGTTTTATAACTGCTTGTGACTGCAGAACAATGAAACCTTTTTGTTGAAGGTCCTCCCTGCCACCATAGAGGTGAGGACACTTTCACCCTCTCACCACTTGGCTGCGCTGCCATGAAAGCTCCAAGTTCCCTGATCATACACAAGCCAAGACACTCCTAGATGGCCTGGCTGCTGGGCTGTGCATTCCCAGGTCCTTCGGGCACTCCCAACCAGTCCCTTGCTCCCTTTTTGAAGGCCCCAAGCCTCAGGGATACTGTCCTTGCCGGAATGTGGGGCCTATTGGCAACTTACGTTCTTCCCCACATCGTCCTTGGAGCTCATCAGGTCCTCCATGTCTGCTCGGAGCTGCTTGCTCTGCCTCTCGAACTCTTCCTTGGCCTCCAGGGCTTCCTCAAGGGCCCGGGACAGGGACAGGGCTTTCGTTTCTTTCTCCCTGGCCTCTGCTTCAGCGCGGTCCCGCTCTTCCGCATAGCGAGCAGAGATGTTCTTCTCTTCTGCTAATAGCTACGCAGAATGGCATAAGAGAATATTAAAAATAATAAAAATGGCAGCATAAACTCTTCTCATTCACTACTTGTCTGTCTTATTGCTAAGAATACTGGTACAATATTATAAGTGTTCTTATATTTCTTTTTACTTGGTTTACTTGTGATCCTTGTTCCTTAAGCTCCCACATAGCTAGGACTATTGCACCTGGCTAATTTAAACATTTTTTTTATAGACAGGGTTTTACTATGTTGCCCAGGTGGGTCTTGAACTCCCGACCTCAAGTGATCCCCGTCTTAACCTTCCAGAGTGCTGGGAGTACCAGGCATGAGCCACACCACCTGGCCTATATCACTTTTAACTTTCTTTCTTTCTTTCTTTTTAAATTGTCTTTAATTAAGAAAAGATTATTTTAAACCAAAACAACAAAAGCGAGTGCTCTGCTGGAGGAAGCAACGTGTGGCACAGGCCTTGGGTTTTGGAGATGGGACCTGGATGCTCCACCTGATCAAACTTCTTCTGCTTCTTCTCCAAGTTGGAGACGATCTGTCGCTGGTGATCCAAATCCACCGTCAGGTCATCAAGCTCCTGCTGCAGTCGGTTCTTGGTCTTCTCCAGCTTGTCATAAGCCAGCGCCTTCTCCTCCAGTCGCTGGCTTAGTGCCTCCATGTCTTTAAGAAGCTTCTTCTTGGCTTCTTCCAAACTTTCAATTGTTCCCAAGTCATCATCTACTTTCTTCTTGGTATCAGTCAACTAGGTTTTGTGCCAGGAAATAAAAAAGATCAACATTAAAGAACTTAAATGGTTTTTGCATTTGAAGAATAGACAAAAACATTTTTTATTTTCAATTATTTTGTGATAAGAAAAATATTTTGATACTGTGATTTTATTTATATATTATTATTTTTTTAAGAGATAGTTTCAGTTTATCACCCTCGGTAGAGTGCTGTGGCGTCACAGCTCACAGCAACCTCCAACTCCTGGGCTTAAGCGATTCTCTTGCCTCAGCCTCCCGAGTAGCTGGGACTACAGGTGTCCGCTACAATGCCTGGCTATTTCTTATTTGCAGTTTGGCAGGGGCCGGGTTTGAACCCACCACCCTCGGTATATGGGGTTGGCGCCCTGCTCACTGAGACACAGGCGCCACCCAATACTGTGATTTTAAAACAAATGAATCTTAGATTGTAACTTTGTTTCTGAACTAACGGTCTGTAAGATGATAACTGGATTGGAACCATACACAGCTGACAGTCTATTCTAAAGGCTTCCAGCATTATAACCAGCCATCAGCCTTGGGTTGGGTCAAAGAAAAAAAAAAACACAAAACCAGCTTAATTTAATTTAGTGCAACCTAATTAACTGCCCCAAATGGAGTTGAAACAGTCAGCACAGCAGGGACATTAGCTGCTAACTATACAGATCTAGGCTGCCGCAGCTCCCTAACGAGGACGTACATACCTGGGCCTGCAGGGCCAGCACCTGCTTCTCCAGGTTCTTCCTGGCCTCTTCCTCCTCCTCCTGCTGCTCCTGGAGGCTGTTCTTCTCCTCTTCCAGCTGCCGAATCCGACTGCTCAGGTTCAGTTTTTGGCGTGTCTCCTCCTGAAGAAGCTCCTGTTCATTTTTTTAAAAGGTCGATACTTCAGTTAAATACAAATTTGTCACCCAAACAAAAAACACCTCTATTAAAAAATTCCTGATATAAAAGAGAGCCTCAGCATATGAGAAATATCCAGTGACACTAACATACACAGATGATTTAAAAACACACCTGATAACTTCGTCAAAGCTCTTAACATAAGTACTGCTTCAAACTCGCCTGGACTAACAGTAACGGCATCCACCCTGGGACTACGTGGATGGAGCCACCCTCCCCGTGTCCCCGGTGCCTCATCGGTCACTTGTAGAATCCCTTCCTCTCCACTCCCCTCGCCCCTATATTTCGGGCATCTCCAGTCTTGGCACTCGATTATTTACTTTTAAATTTCCTGCCAGATTAACTTTTCTAAAATGTAAGTGCAAACAAGTCTTTCCTGTTATTTTCAGACTTGAAAATCTCAAAGGCGCGTGCTGTCTATAGCTTTCTGTGATCTGGCCCAGGCCTCCTTTAGTCTTATTAACCCGGATGTTCCTTCTCATCATAGTATATGCCCCAGTTACACTGAACTTGTCTCCAACTACCTAATTATTCCACTTTCTGCTTGTCCGAGAATTTAACCCCGTATCCCCAGCACTTAGCCAAGAACCAGGCAAGTAAGTGCTTGCAAATTTAATAAAAAGATGCAAAACTTCAAGAAAAAAATGCCACTTTATTTTCAACTAACTTGTAGCTGACTTGAAAAGATCTTGAACAGACGATTCAATATACACTTTAGCAGAATGATGAGCAAGCTTCAACCTACCCTTTTATGAAATGGAGTATTTCTCTTAGGTCAGCATAATAAAATTTCAACCCCACTAAAACAATCTTATTAGAATGGCCAGGAAGATACATGCTTAGGCAAACCACAGCCCAGGCAGCATGATAAGAGGTGATACAAAAGGTAATTCTGGGATTAGCATATTTCATGCATTATAGAAACATCAGTTATCACAAAGACCCCTCTGCCCTGGGGAATACCTGTGTATCCTGTAGTTGAGACTCAAGGCTAGCTGCATCCTTTGCAAATTTAATACCCTTCTTCTCTGCTTCTTCCAGAAGGGTTGAGACATTATCCAACTCATTCTGCAAAGAGTACAGGATTAAATTCAACATAATAGTAAGCAAATAGAAAGGGTCTAGAGTCACAGCTTTTAAACAGAACAATAACAGAGCAGAATTTGGGGAGTGGGGGGAGTGAACCTGAAATTGCCAAACTGAGGTAAGGGAAGATTTTCACCACCAAGAGTCTATCACCTCCACACAGTGCTCAAATCTGCAGGCACAAGTACCGTCTCCTGCCACAGACACCCGACGCAGTCTCCACCCACTGAAAAGATACGATGATGACGGAGTCCCCACGGGGTAGGGGTGGGGTGTGTCTCCTGACTGCGGGTTACTATCTTATTTTATTTTTATCCCACTGAGATAAAAATCACACCAATCCTTTGACTGAGTGACCGCTACTCTATGTGAAGAGGCTGTAAGACCAGCAGTTATTCGATTAAGATGCATTAACATATGCTTGAGGGGGCAGGTATAATTCATATTCTTACAGAACTCGAAAACTTCATTAAGAGACTCAAAGAAGTTTCAATTCTGGTATTCAGTCAGAAGTTCTTTTTTTTTTGAGACCGATTTTCACTGTGTTACCCTAGGTGGAATGCCATGGTGTTATAGCTCACAGCAACCTCAAACTCCTGGGCTCCAGTGTTTCACTTGCCTCAGCCTCCCATGTAGCTGGGTCTACAGGTGCCGGCCACAACGCTGGCTATTTTTAGAGACGGGGGTCTTGCTCTTGCTCAGGCTGGTCTTGAACTTGTGAGCTCAGGCAATCCTCCTGCCTCGGCCTCTCAGAGTGCTGGGATTAAAGGCATGAGCCACCGTGGGGGGCCAGTCAGAAGTTCTTAAGCTTTTAAAAATCTATTGTAAATTCATCATGAATATTTATGCTATTTCTTTCTTTCTTTTTACAGTTTTTGGCCGGGGCTGGGTTTGAACCCGCCACCTCCGGCATATGGGGCCAGCGCCCTACTCCTTTGAGCCACAGGCACCATCCTTAAGCTATTTCTTATGATCAGATTTCATGAATGATGTGGTAATACTTTTTCCTCTTTTGCCTTAGTTAATGGTAGCTCTAAAATGTTTTCTAAAAACATCTTCATGGTATAAAATGTTTTATAATATTTTGTGAGGACGGCGGGTATTAGAGGCCGAGGGACCCAGAAGGGATAGCAGGGCACCCTTGGTGCCAAGGGAAAGGCGCCTATTGCACAAGCTCATGACATTACATTCTCACTCAGTTTAGCAGCACCCTTTAGTGAGCTCACACTTCATCAGTCTTGGGAACAGAGTGGTGGGAAGGGTTTTAGAGTCAAGAAGGACTTCTCGCCTTCAACTCCAGCGCTGGACGCTGGCAAGTAAATCACCAGAGTGGGCGAGAGCCTTAGAGATAGAGGCTCTGTCACCCTGGATAGAGTGCTGTGACATCACAGCTCACAGCAACCTCCAATTCCTGGGCTCAAGCGAGGCTCTTGCCTCCACCTCCCAAGTTCTGGGACTACAGGCGCCCGCCACAACGCCCAGCCATT